>BQNB010021039.1:0-61656 GCA_026074375.1 Tanacetum coccineum | reverse complement strand
GCCAAAAAATTTTTAACACTAATTTGATCTTTGTAAAGGTTTTGAACACTAATCAAACACAAAAATCTAAACACACCACTCCATGGCTCTTGATACCAATTGTAGAATACTAGTAATCTAATGAATCAACCAAGAACAATAAGTGATATGTGGGTTGGATTGTTAGAGAGAAACTTGGATGGAATGGATGAATGTATTATGGAATATGTGTGTAACAAATGGAACAACCAACCCTCTCCAAGACTAGGAGAGGGTGTATAAATACTACCATGGCCGGCCCATGGGCTGGAGTTGGGCCACCCATGGACCTTGGGCCGGACTAGATTACTAATCTAATCCTTATACTTAACTACGAGCTAAGACTATTACAACTTTGGAAGTGACCGACACTTTTCGTGTTTCCAACAAAGGAGTTAATCCCTTATTTATTGACAAAAATATTAACCAAATCTTTTCCCTACACCTCCTATAGGCCGGCCATATATGGACTCCAAATTGGCCTCCCATTTGTTTTCCAAGTCCATTAAACTAAGTACATTAATTAGTTATTATAAGCCCAGTATTGATCCCGAGTTACGTAATTTATTTATATACTGTAATTATAATAATCACAATATATAGAGTGGCACCTCAGTGTATATGTGTGTGACCCCATAGGCTCATATGTGTCCAGCCATATATTATTTATTATGACATGAGCATACTCCAACAAAACCCTATTCTATAAAACTGACCAAAATCAATATCATGATAATCTTTTACTATAAAAAATAAAGTAAGCATCATAACCCACAAATCAATTCATTACACACACATATACACACGTCGATTAAAATTAAAATACAAACCCACACAAAATCATTTTTTTCACATATCTTCAAAAATCAATCAAGTTGGATCTAAATTAGTAAATCGTATTCATGGGTTAACGAAAGTAAAGCAGGTCCATAGTAAATTGTATTCATGGGTTATTTCAGTTAAATGTACCATAAGCTAGGGCCATTTAATGTGTAGGATAAATGGTCCGGGTGGATAGTGCATCATGGGTGGAATAAAGAGATGTGAAAAATGAATATTCTTGGTCCACTAAATGCATTGTCAAAGGAGGTTTGGTTGGTTCTAAATGAGGGTGAGTATTCCCTTGCTAGTGATGCCTAATACTCATTGCTTCTTGATCAATATAGTGAGGTTGTAGCTGATGTTTGGTTGTAGAGGTAAATGATTAGTAAATGTAGCTAGCTTAGGTATAGCCCCTTATTTAGTGTGAGTGGGTGCTATAATCTTCATGATGATGCCTTTCTCATGATAGCATAGGTCATTGTAGATGTTGGTTGAATGATCTTTGTGTATCATGAGTTTGGAAATGTAGTCATGAGGTTATGGTTTTTGGTGAATTATGGTAAACAAGATTTGTAGTATTCTGATATGGTTCTGGTGTTTGGGATATATGCCAGATAAATGTTTTGCAGTGTCATCCGAGATGTTGCATTTGTATCCGAGAACGTGTTGGTTTTGTATCCGTGATGTTTTGTTTGTTATATTTTAGATTGTTTTAGTTTTTTTGTATCAGGGAGTAGGCTTGTCTACATCCTTTTTGTAATGATGTACTTCGTTTATTAATTAATAATAGTTCAACTTTTCACAAAAAAAAGCAAAGCATGTCCATTAATATCTTGCCATCCAAAAAACTCGTCCCTCACATGTGAAAGTAAAAATCAGTTGTATATCTTCCTAAGTTGCAATTATATAATTTTTGCTTGTTTATAACAAAACTAATTGGTGGGCGGCGGGATTAGAAATGGTCGTAGGTGATGGAGGCGCTTGTGGGCGGCGATAAAGTGGTTGTGGGTGGCGGGATTAGATGTGGTGTTTGATGTTGAAGATGATGGTGGTGTTGGGTTAATGATAGTCTGAGACTAGTGTTTCCTCTTACTTTTTGTCTTAGTACTGCACCTTCATCCTCTGCCTAATGTGTCACTACTCAATTTACTTACTCTTTATAAAACCCCATGCCTCCATCATGAAATGGTTTTATGATTAATGGGTAAAAGACACCAAAGGGGTTGTGATTTGTGGCTATAACTTTTTGTGAAAGAAGAAACAACAAAGGGGTTCACGTTAGATGCGTTTGAGTTGGAACAACTCACACAAGATTGGTGTAGTTGATGTTAATATTTTTAAAGAAGATAAATAATTGAGATATTTGATACTGATTTGGTGAAGATAAAGAGGGGGAAATAAAAATTGTAGGTTAAGAAGAGATTTGGTATTATTCGGCTTGCGACTGCAAATTACGTTTTCCGGTAATGATATGGTGTTGTAGTGGTTTATTTTGTAGTTGCGATGGTGTAAGGATGTTTTTGATTGGATATGAAGAATAATCAAAAATGGTGATGAGATATGTGGTGGTGATGATAAAAGATGAAGATAAGGGTATTTAAAAGAAAAAAATTCAAGGAGAAAAAAAGAAAAAAAGAGAGAGGTATTTTAGTCATTTCAGTTCGACTAAGGACTAAAACGGATTCCAAGGTTCCCACAAGGACGTCTCCTGCACTTTCGATACCACGCTGACCAAACGTGCAAAATGGCCAAACCACAACAATGATTTTTGCAATCTACTCTCGTTTTTATATATATGTAGGGTCTAAAGTGTATGTTGTGGTTATATAAACCCCACTTTCCATATTTAAGGTTATTTGTGATGATCTTGATATCACAGTTCATGATCGGATAAAAAGAAATAGATTTATTTTGATGTTTAAGTCAATAGTAATCTAGTTATAGTCGTACCTTCTTTGGAGTAGTTGTGCTTTTTATTTTAGTTCGCCTATGTAACGAGATGAGATATGAGATCCCACATCCATTGTACTGAATCATTTCTTAGAGTAATACATTTACCGGGGCAACCCTTTACCCAAAAAAAAGTTTGCCTATGTAACGGGCTGAGATGTGAGATTCACCCACATCCGTTTGTACTGAATTGTTTTTTGGATTAATACATGTACTGGAGAAACCCTTTACCTAAAAAAGTAGTACCACAATTTGAGATGTAGATACTCCCTAGTCAATAGACTTTTTCTAGAAATTTCAATGCCAAGCATCGATGATCTTGAGGTCTATTTAAACACCCTATACTTGTAGAACAATACAATACATAATAAAGCAAACTATCCTAAAACATAAATAATCTAAATAAACACTTCCTGGATAACAATACTAATTAATTGCTCTAAGGCCCTTGTTTTGTGCGATGTTGGAAGATCATGCCTCACTTAGTGACTGAATTCGTATCAATTTCATGATTTATCGTTAAGCAGAAGTACGTTTTCCGGAAAATGAACAAGTGCAAGTCAGATTAATTTACCCACAGGTTGGGGTTATTGAACCGCCGGTTCGGAAGCCATAATTGTCAGTTCAGAAGCCTGAACTGCCGGTTTGGCTTAGCCAACCGCCGGTGTAGGTGGGTTCGGAGAAAAAAACTCATGGGCGTTACAACTTGTGCGTTAGAAATGGAAACTTCAAGGATTGACGATGTAACTATGAAAGTTTAAGGACTAAATGTACAAATTGTTACAAATCACATGTACAAAAAATTTAATTAACTCTAGAAAGAATGAACAAAAGTATGCTAACTATAAAGGATGTCTGTTGCTATATCAATAATAGAATTTTGGTGTATGATAAGAACTATATGTTGCTATAGCAATAATAGAATTATGTTGTTATATCAAAAGGGCTTTAGCTCAGTTGGTACTCACCTACGGAAAACTTATGGGCTCACTAAAGATATTTTACAGATTAAAGGTCAAGGGTTCGGGTCTCGGTTTCTTCCTACTTATAGAGAAACATAATGACACAACTGTGTGATTTATTAATGAGTAAAGTGAGTTACAAAAACTAACTAAAAAATGATACAAGAGAGACTATTTATATAATAACCCGCATTTTACAAATATGATTACTTATTCCCATAAAACATGAAAGCCTTTTTCTTTGTTGATTTCATAGATAAAATCATTTTAAGAAGATGCTATAAGCATAAAAGAAAATATGTAAATATGTTTGACACTTTCCTGATTACGTTAATAATTACCAAAGTTATAATATATATATAACAAACAAGGTTTTTAGCCCGCGCTTCGCTGCGGAGCGCGGGCTTTAATGTATTTTGCTTGTGTTTTGTGGATATGAAACTGTATTTGCTTGAATCGGCTAAGTAGTAGAGACAGTAGTAAACTGTATTTGCTTGAATCGGCTAAGTAGTAGAGACAGACTAATATATGACATTGCCAAACAAAATTCTGCCTGAACATGATAAGTTATGTTAGGTGTTTGGGTTTCTTTCCACCTGTTACAAAAGGTAGACATGCAGAGATGGGTCTTGTCTGTCTATCCGTTTCCAGAAATACATGCAGAGATGGGTGTTTTTTGGCAGATTACACAATCTACCCGTTTCCAAAATTACATGCGAAAACAATCTATAACCTCTACACGCTAGAGACTTCGAGTCTCCTTCAAGTGCCTCAATTATTCGCCACTACCTCATTCTCTTATTACCCGGTCAGTTTGTTCCAGCTGGGATATTGAGTGTGACTGCCAAGACATGTAAGACGACGCCTGCAGTAAAAACGATTGATAAATGTCATTATAAACTTGAATCAACATTCATAGCTGGTGCTTGGGGATTGCAGAAATTAAAACTATAAGTAAATAAGCCAATAATATATAAGCGATCCAAACACTTTAATACTTCTTGTTGTGTACAAAAAACACAGTAATCAAATAAGCCATAAAATATATGTAATCGCAAACCCCATCGGTTATTTATCAGCTGTTACTGTTACCGTTTAAAATTGTGTGTAGTCGCTAGGCTACTATTTTTGAATTTGGTACATATGCGGTCGCAAACTCATTTTCATTCGCAATTTGCAACCATCTACTGCGAATGAAAATAAGTATGAGAGAGAAAGAGATAGATACTGAGTGCAAGAGTCGATGGTGATACGAAGAGCCCTTAATAAGCAAATTTATATCAGTACTACGTTTCAAAGATATGCAATCTGTATCATATTTGTACTAAGTAAGCTAAGTTTAGGTTTAAATTTAAGCCATGTTATAAAAATAAAAATGTTTCTGATAATAACCTAAAAGTAGTTGCAAAAAAGGTTTTAAATCAACCCGAACACCCATTTATACCACCCAAAACTCGTTACAAAAACAACATGTACGTTCCTTTACTGTTGTTCTTTTGCGAATGGACAAAAGATCACTTGAACTCCCAGAGATGGTTCAAAGCATATTAGCCTAAAATAGTACTTTTCTGTTTGAGAGGACACGTGCTTTCCCCAAACTCGACCCATCCCGTAACAGTAGTGACTTTATGTCACAACTTGGATGCAATATTTGGTATAAATATGTTAGGAAGAAGAGTAGAAATGAGCAAACATCGGGTAATAGGAAAAAAGGTTACTCGTACCAAGTAGAAATACAGGTTTACCATGTAATTATTCAGCCCCGCCCTCATAAAAAGACCTCCATGTTTGGCTTTGACTCCTACTCGCATCTGAAATCACCTTGCACCTTGTGACAACCACCCTCTCATTGCTGTCCTAATTACACAAACTAATCAATACCACTTTATAAACTAAAAACTTAAAAGTTTAGAAATAACCTAATTTTATAAATACCTCGTTATCACAAACAATACTTAACGGGCTTCCTGGACCCGCTGACGGTGGTACCTGACGGCGGTGACTGTGCTTCCTTCCAAGGTGTAGTAACTATAAGATTTTGGTGCAAGTAAGAAACTGGTCACAATTATTCTATATCTTACTAAAATTCACATGTACAATAAGCAAAATAAGAGGGTGTTTAAGATTGCTTATTTTTCAGTTTATCTTCTAAATCTGCTTCTACGAATCCACGTATTTTGGCTAAAAAATATGCAACCTTGTAACATTCTTTTCTCTACTTCTAAAATGGTTATATTTAAACAACTTTGAATCCCAAACACCTTATTGAGATTATATATAGCAAAAAAAGCTCTTACATATATTGCGATCTTCTAGTAGGTATATAGCTTCTTCCAACACCTCTATTATCAGAAGCACAAACCTCCACACCTTCACCTGGGCTGACTTATATGGGCAAACCCTCAGCACCTGCAAAAATCAGGAGAAAAATGTTGATATATTAATCCATAGACACCCAAAAATATTCAACAAATTCAGCAAAATCATTTTTTTTTTGTTAAAAGGGATTTACCTTGGTAAATAACCAAAACCAAATTTATACCTTTAATTTCATTCTTTTTTATGTATATTTCTTGATTTTGTATACTTGGTTTTTCAATACTAATCATTATCAAGAATTAACTCTTATGTGAAAAAAGCCATTTAAAGATCTATAACTAAAATATATGAATAAATGTTATAAGCATAAGTGACAATACATGCATTAGTTATACAATCAGAAGCGTGTGACACGCTGAAAAAGTACTTGAATTGGAAGGAAGGCAAAGCGAGATACTTTATCTTTAGAGAATAACAATAACCACATAAGTATCATGCCAAACATGAATATTTCCCAAAAGAATAATGCAGGTAAAATATGAGACCACACTTTTCGATAGCGTGACAAAAGAAAATAGGAATGGAAAGAACAAACGTGTACCTGCATCTTTGCTTAAAATACCTTAGGACGCGACCATAGCAATCGTCACAAACGATCCAGAATGCAACCCAATTAATTATAGGTCGTATAAGTATAATGTATTTAATATAAATATGACATCACAAGTTATATAGTTACACCACCACCTAATAGCTTTTGTTTCATTTAAAAAGTCAAAACAATATTTAAATCGTAATTGTTAAATAATTGACTACGCATTTGTATCCGTAAAATAAAATGTTATCTTTGTCCAACAATGTATTATTTGTTAATAATACAAGATTTAATATTTTTATTGATTATATAATGATATTATATAATTAGTTTAATTGTTTTATAAAAATATTGTACAAAAGTAAAAATAGTGCATAAGGTTTTATAAACCTTATATCTTTATCGTTTTAACTCCGTTTTACATGTTATTTATACCCGTGGCTTCGTATTAAGAAAACTTTTACTGTTTTTATAAAATATATAAAACTACTTTTATATATTTAATTATCGTAAACTCGTAAATGTCATAACTCATTCGTTATAGATCCGTTTCGCGTGTTCTTTATTTGTATGGAATCGTAATTAAAATTTCTATCCAAGTAAAATATTTTCCAAAAATTTTTTAAAATTTTAGTATTCCAAGTAAAATAATTTCTCCAAAAACGAACTGATATAAACAATAGTATGATTTTATAAAATAAGTTTTTATAAAAACACTTTTAACATTTAATTAACGTAATCTTGTAAATGTCCATACTTACTTCATTATAGCTCGGTTTTTTTGAGTTCTTTAGATGGAGAATAAGGGAAAAGTGCCGACTGAGATGGAGCTAGTACTGGAATAAACCCAACAAGGTTCTAGTCATGAAGTCTCGGTAAGCACTGAAGGGGTTGAAGAATTAAAAAGAATTGTAAAGATAAAGGGTGTAAAGAAAGAAGCCCTCCATTCACTTAGGCAGAAACCGGGTCAATTCATATGCTGCCAGAATCACTAAGATGATTGCTGACATTGAAGATCGACATCATGGACCCAGTGATGCAATGCACAACCCTCCCTAGCCACTCAGAATCTTTCAAAAGATTTCTGTTTCATTTCTCACGGAGACTAAACACGTTATCTATTGACTTTCTCACTCCGAGTTAGTTGATATTGAACAGGTGGCAGTCAGCTCCAGCCTCCGATTACTAGAACCAAAACGCACTATTGAGTCTAGAGCCAAGAGATCGTCAATTAATCTCGTTAGGACACATATCCAATTCTCTTGTCTTTCACACACTGTGGAAACAAGTCTATCCTAAGAGTCCTACGCATTATCCTTGTGATATTGCCAGAACATCCGAGTGAAACGATGGTTTTTCACAATGAAGATGGAAATCCTGCTAGAGCCAACATCAAACAAGCTCTAGGTAGGTGACTTGTGCGATTCTACAAGAATCAAACTTGTGTCAACTGGAAAGAAACGATGGTGCGATTCTGTGTGAATCAAACTTGTTCCAGTATAAGAATTGACGGTTATTGATCATTTGACAAACAATCAAATCTCTCGAAGTGTTACAAAATATTTTCATAAGAAACACTTAGACTGACTTTTCAAATCAATTTTCTCTTTATTACTAACTGTTTCATTACAGGATATCTTAAAGATGGAGATGGAGATGGAAATTCCCAGCACCTGAGATATCAAGTAAATAACCGAATGCTCAGACACGACCTACACTTGTTATGATGTGATGAAAGACCTCATAAAGGTGTCAAAGCTTCCGCAAACTCTGATGTCATGTATTTCTTCACAAGTGCACAAGATGGCAATCCAGTACAAGATGATGTAAGATTATGTTTAAGCAATGATCTCAAGAAAGCTCAAGATCACAGTCAAGGACAAGTCTAAGATGAATCAAAAGATCACTATCCCAAATGTACAAGATATCAAATGTCTACGAGCTAAAGACTGAAGTGATTAAGTTTGGTATTTTTAGGGGTGACCTCCCTTAGGGGGAGATTGTTAGATATTAGAAAAAGACTCGGTCACCCCGTGTATTTTACTGTTTATTATAGCTCGTAGTTTAATAGTTAATAGTATGTTTTTCGGTATTAAGTCGGGTACGAATACCCGGTATATTGTAAGTACTATATAAGCCTCTTCCAACTTTGGAAGAGGCAAGCTAGTCATTTACTTTACTTTTGATAAAGAAACACAATTTCTCTCTCTAGAAAAATCTCTCAAGTGTTTCTCTCTCTAGAAACTAGCCAAATCCAAGAATCGACCCCGTGTTATGATATAGGATATACCACATTTAGTAAGTTCCCTAATGGCGAGCAAATTTAATGGCGAGTTGTCCTAGGGCGACTAGTGATGCGTCTCGACTTTTTGGCTTATGATTTATCGTAAGATGACGTCGACTTTATATAGTAAGGTGGCGTAAGGGTCTTACTTAGTTATCATGATTATTAGCTTGGTTCCTTGTGATAAATACGTTTTATGAATATGCACACAAAATTTTGTTTTTCCAGAATATCAGTAGAAAATTGATTTTTGACAAAAGTTTTTAAGGTGACTACTTCTCAGAATGGCATGGTCCTTCCTGAATTATACATAGGTGATCAGGCTATGTATATTTGAGGGCTAACGATGCGATGCTCATTTTTATCAAAATAATGTTATGCATAAAGTATTATCAAAATGGTTTATAGTGTGAGAAAATAATTCACAAGATGGAAAAACAAGGTAGTTTATAGGATGACAACAAAATGATTTGCGAGAAAACCGTAAGACAGTTTGCAAGACAATAGCTAAATGACTCATGGGGTGATAGTAAAATAATTTATATGATGAAAAATAGTTTCATAAGGTAAGAACAAGATGATTCATAAGGTGATAGTAATGTAGTTTTTGAGAAGGTTGCAAAAAAATGTATAAGATGTCAAGGAGGTAATGCATAAGGTATTCGTGAAATGATTGTAAATAGTTTATAAAATGTTAGTTTATTGAACGATGGTAAAATAGTTTGTCAATGATAGTAAAATGGTTTATAAAATGATAGTTTATCAATCGATAGTAAGGTAGTTCATTAATGACATCGACCATTAATGACATCGACTTTGTTTATGCGACGATACTAAAATTGTTTATGAGTTGGTATCAAAATAGTTTTCGAGGAAATCACGTGATAGTTTATAATGTAATAGTAAGGAGTTTATGATGTGGTAACAAATTGTTTGTGAATTGATACAAAGTAGTTTGTAAATTGACCATGGAAATAGTTTACGAAAGACAACAAAATAGTTTATTATATGGTAGTGAAATGGTTTATAAAGTAGTTGTAAAAATATTTAAGGAACCATAGTAGTTTTAAGGAGTGGCTTGCATAAATAGATATAAAGTTGAAGTAAAATCGATGAAGTTTTCACAACACATGATTTTGATAAATAATTTAAATCATCCACACATACAACAAAGATTTAAATGAAAGTAATGCGAAATCTTATAGGGAATAGGGTCTAAGAAAAAAAAATTCCAACTTAGGTTTTACTAGGTAAGACGGGTCACAAGATGACATAGGTGTTTTAACCGTATGAGGCGAAACTTAGTTTACTAAGGTATAAACTTTGTTTCCCTATTACTATATACAGTAAATTAGCATCCCCAACAGTCTAATACCAATGCAATATCCTCAAAAGAACATTTACCTCTTTCCATCACCATTTTCTCTTTTCCCTTGTTAATATGCATTATCTGTTTTTTTCCTTGTTAAGATGTTGTCCAGCTTTCTCAATCCTCTTTTTCAATAAGTCATGAATATTTCATTTGTGTTTACCTTTTTTTTTGTCAGCTACACAAAAAGCAAACACTCAATACATAAGCCATAACTAACGAATAAGAAGAAATGGCAAAATTGGTAAATGAAATAACACATGAACCTAGTATCACTCCCAACCTTGAACACATTACATTAACACCCTTCTGTTTCTTCCGACTCTCTTTTTCAATAAATCATCGGAAAATATGTCATCACTCTAGCATCATGAACCTGCCAGTTACGCCCATACGTTTGTAAAACATAATCGATCATGTCATCCTTTAACAACCAAACCTATTCACGTCTATAGCTTTTCAGGAAATCTGCCATTGATATGAAGTTTGAATCTAGGGATTGGGGTTTTTGGGTTTTGGAGTGAAGAGCCAGTTTTGGTTGTGAGAAAAAATGAGTGTGTTTGGAAAGTTTTCTAAATGGAGTGAAGAGTAAAATTTGTTGGGAAACACAGAGTCAACACTCGTTTAAATAGTAAGAGACTTAAATACATTGGGACGATTCATACAATTTTTTTGTAAACAATAAAAACTGATGATGCAATTTAGTATTTTGTACCCAAACATAAATGATGGTATTCGTGATACGCGCACTTCATTTTCTACTTGAATTATTACATCACAGCTTCTATGCATGACAATTGGACATTTGAATAATTATTTATATGGTAATCACACTCAATATACATCTAAATTATTTACTTAAAATTTTATTGAATGGCCAATTTTGAGGTTTTGGATGAACTTATAGAGATTACCGGTTCTACGGAGTTACATAAGCATATTCGGTTCTGATTTGTGCAAGAGATTACTAAAGAAGAAGGGTTTCTAAGATTTCTTCGTAATCGTTGTGATGACTTGAGAGGAAAAAAAAATAAGGGCCAGGCTCGTGTGTTGATTTCATGAGATGGAAGGCTTTGGGAGAACGTGGGGTGCCTGTTGATTCTTGGAGCCTTTGAACAAACTCAGGCTAGAGAAACCGCTAAGCTTTCCGTTTGACAGATGCTGTTTAGGAATACGAAAATCCTAGGAAAGTATTCCCCCCAGTTCACCCTTCATAGATAAGTGTCGTTAGCTCTTAAGTTATTATTTAGAAACCTTTAATCGCAAGTATAGAAAATCCCTGAAAGCCCATAAGCCATTCATGGCCTGGCCTCATTAGGGTATTTATAACACCTCTCCATGCCTTAGAGAGGTGTTGGTTTGTTCTTTTTCACACATTATTACAAGTTCTCCTTATAATGTTTACTTTCTCTCTCTAGTGGGTTCATCAACGCCCTCTCTCTCTCTAGATCAACTCTCTTACCCCCTCAACTAGTAAATAATAGATTAGTCTTCAATGGTATCAAGAGCCATAGGAGTGGTGGTTTAGAAATTGTGGTTTGTTTAAAGTTTTTTCGTGTAGTTTTTTCTTTTGAATACCATTCGTTTTGGTATTTTTGATTTTTTTTTTTCTTGTTTTCCCTAAGCTTTTATTCCACACTAAAAGATCAATCTACATAGGTAGATTTCATCTAGTATCCTTGGATATAGTGTGTGTGCTAGATTCAAATAGAAAAATCTCATATTTCTTGTGCATTTGGTTCGTTAGCTTTACTAAAGGTTCAAAATCTTAATTTTAAAGTTTTTCGGCTTAGAAACCATAAAGTTTTCATTTTTCCTATGTCTCTATAGAGGCTTAGTAACTCTGGTAACCAAAACTTTTCGGAAAACAATCATCAAAAACGTGTCTTTTGAGTTTTGAAAAAGCGGGTTTCGTGAAAGTACCGATCTAGTCATTTTAGTGTCAACCGATCTAGTCTATTTCAGTGTTAACCGAACTAGTTATATTTTAGTGTCAACCGATCTAGTCTATTTCAGTGTGAACAGAACTAAGTATTTTCAGTGAGAACCGATCTAGTTCATTTTCAGTGAGACGCTCAATCCGCACGATCTAGTTTATTTCATGTGAACCGAACTAGTTATATTTAGTGTCAACCGATCTAGTCAATTTCAGTTTGACCGAAACTAAGTATTTTCAGTGAGAAACCGATCTAGTTAGTATTTTCAGTGAGTATCGATCTAGTTTTAATTTTTAGTGAAACCGATCTAAGTATTTTCAGTGGAACCGATCTAGTTCATTTTCTGTGAGAACCGATCTAAGTATTTTCAGTGAGAACCGATCTAGTTCATTTTTAGTGAGTACCGATATAATCATTTTCTGAGATAACCGAACTAGTCATTTCTCAAAGACCACTGAACTAGTCAAGTTTAATTGAAACCGAACAACTAAAATTTACAAATTATACGGTTTATTTCTTTGACTTGTAAAATCCCGTGAAACATTAACTTGTTTTCTCGGTTTTGTCAAGAATTGTAAAATCCCGGGGGGGGGGGGGGGGGGGGGGGGGGGGGGGTGTAATTTCAAGATTAAAACCCATAAGAAACACTTAACCAAACATAATTTCTTCATACCACTGTTTCGATAATGAACATCTTTGATCTTTTAACATACAAATTTCTCAATGACGACTCTTTGCAGACAAAAGCCAATTCTTTCGTGTGCTGACAATCTCACCTATGTTGGAAAAAGATAAGTAATAGAACTTGGAAAAGCAAAATGGAGCTATCCATGATGAATAGACAACAATGGCAGAATTGACTTCTTGAATCCGTTGAAAAGAGTGTCCACTCATCCTGGCCTCAATTGAAGAAAATGGAGTGACCTATACCAAAGAATATTCGATTTATCTAGATACAAAGAATTCAAGTGATTGTGATATCAAGGTAAACAAAAATCATTCTCCAAGGACTACCACCTGAGGTCTATGCATTGGTTAGCAATCATAAAGTCGCCAAAGAACTTTGGGAAAGAATTCAACTTCTCATGCAAGAACTTCATTGACGAAACAGGAAAGAGATGTAAGCTTTATGATGATTTCGATTTAAGTTTTCTATAAAAGGGGGAAACCATACGTGAATTCGACTTGAGATTTTCACTCCTACGATGATGTGAATGACATAACATCAACAAATGAAACTAGAACAATTTTAAGTGAACACCTTCCTCCTGAGTGGAGCAAATTTATGACATATGTCAAACTGGTTCGGGATTTTCCATACAACTAACATTGAACACTTCATGCCTACTAGGGAACCAATGAATTTTCATGCAAATGAGGTCGTTTAATGCATGAACGCAACTCAGATCCCTTTGCCTTTAGTTTGCAACCCATCAGATGACCCAATCTACTTATCCAACTCATCAGCACTCATACCAAAACTCTTAAATTTAGCCACAAGTTTCACCATATCAGTCTCCACAGCATGGTTTACCTTATCAGTCTCAACAATACTCAAATAATCAATCATCAACACCTCTTTCAATCACTTATCCATCCAATGATTATCAATTATTAGTTCATCACAACGTTTATTCTCCACCATCATCCATCCCTCAATTGGAATATGCTCCCCACAGTGGGGGTGTACCAACACCTAAATTTCCCAACAAGACTCGGGTCTAATTGTTTCTATGTTCCAAAAAGGGAATGATTCCCATTGAACCATCAATCACATGATAGTCCTTTCTTGACTGCTGTTGTCACTCCCTCGCTATCCTACTACCAATAACAGCTGAGGATTCATCAAACCTAGGCAACAAGCTACCATAATGACGGAGAGTGACCTTATAACCAATTTAAGGGGAGACACACTTATGTAGCGGGTACTACAAGGACCTACAACTCCAGAGCAAGTGGAACCAATTTCTGGAAACCAAAGGACTATTATTAGTTACAACGCAAAGGGGAAGGATACATGTCCAAAACAATGCACTAAACCTAAAAGGAAACGAGATGATTCGTGGTTTAAGGATAAAGTGTTGTATGGTACAAGCTCAAGCAAACGTCCCAAATTCTACATGAGGAAGAACTAGCATATTTAGCAGCTCAAGAAATTGCAGAAGATCACGCCACACAGAACTGTCATTACCTACAATGCTGCTTATCAAGCGATGATTGGTGCAATGACTCATGAATGTGATAACTTAACACTGCCAAGTTTGCTCTCATGGCGAATTTATCCGCATTATGGTTCAGATGCTCTCGCTGAGGTACACAATCATGATAATGTGAATAATAATATGATTAATTAAGCTGTGCAGGGGATTCATCTTTTGAAAGTCAAATGTTGTGAACCATTCAATACTGAAATAACAGTATATCATATCATTCCCCCTTATTCTCAGTATGTGATTGAATCGCAACAGCAACTATTCATAATTTTAAACATCTTCTGATAACAAGATCACTGATATTATCTTTGAATTGAAACAACTAAAACCCAAGTATTCATTGTACTACAAGATAATTTGGACAATAAAAGTGTCAATGATACTTTAACTGCTGAGCTTGAAAGATATAAGGAACAAGTTAAAGTTTTGAAAGAAGGACAAAATGTTGATTTAAGGAGTAATGATAACGTTTCAGATTCAAGTGCACAGTCTGTAGAGATTGATCGTCTTAAACAAACTCTTTCTGAACATTTAAAAGAAAAGGAATCTTTAATGCAAACAGTTACTCTTCTCAAAAATAATTTTAAGAAAGAAGAATCTAGGAACATCGATAGAGAGATTGCGTTAGAAAAGAAGATCAAACAACTAGATAATATTGTTTTTAAAAGAGATCAATCTGCATAAACTGTTCACATGTTGACGAAACCTCAGTTTTTCTATGATCATACCACTAAACAAGCTCTAGGTTTTCAAAATCCTTTCTATCTGAAGAAAGCTCAGCAGTTGGAACCAAAGCTTTATGATGGTAATGTCATTAAGAATACGAGTGCTATTGTGATTCCTGACTTCGAAGAGACCCTAATGCTTGCTGAAGAGAGTCGTTCAAAAATGATTTTAAAACAAAAGGATCTGTTACCCATAAAGATTCACACAGCAAGAGACATGATCCGGAGGTCGGGGAGGATTGAACAAATGTTTAGCCATATTATTTAGTGAGAGAAAGGAAAGATGTGTGTATTCTAGAGAGAGAAACACACACACCTTATTACAAGTATTATTATCCTCACCCCTCCATGGAAGTATGGAGGGGATATATATATAGGTCTTGACTCTCTAAACTATCATAACTAGACATTTTAGGTCCCTGTGAGTCTTACCTATTTATACTAATTGTTAGGAAAATATTGTAAACAGACTTAATACTGTTAGTATTAAAGTTAAGTCTGGTAGAGCAAGTTAAGTCTGCCAGCATTAACTTAAGTCTGGCAGTATTAAAGTTAATACTGCTTGGTCAGACAGTTAAGTCTGTTGTAATTTTAGTAATAGTTATCAATTTAGCGTTGATTTAGGAAGAGATAAGTATTATCTCTTAACGCGTTTAGGGTTCCTTAAGCCTATAAAAGGAACATAAAATATAATTGTAAACATGAGTTGATTGAGTATTCGCCCCCCCCACAATCAAAATAGTATAGTAATAGCAAGTTTTAGTATTTGTTCTTGTGTTCGACTTGGTATAAGTAATTGATATTCCGCGTCAATATCTTTATAATTTACGAATCATGTCTCTTACAGTTCTTTGGATATTATTCAAAGGACTATATGACATTCTAGGCTCATTCAGCATCGAGGTTAAAGGACCTACAAATGGTATCAGAGCACACTAAAGGACTTTGAACAAGAATTGAACATAGATCAAAACCTTTTATGTCCACAAACCAAAATAATCAAGTGCTCAACCGGCAAAACGATAATTTTTTCTCTTCATGATGATGAGGAACTTTCTTTTCATGATGATGCATCTTTGGCTGGATTCGTACCAGCAACCAACAAAGGAGATGCTCCTGCTAAACCACCACAAATAATCACCACAAATATTACTTTCAAACTTAAACTGCCCGTCCTACCAAAAAGATGATTATGTTACGTGGCGCGATGGAATGGAACATTATCTTGAGTAATATAGATAATAATGTACTGTGAAAGTGATTCAGAATGGGAACTCAAAGAACGAGTCACCAAAGGTAAGGATGGTTATACAAGGGTTCTTCCTCCAGCCACACAGGAAAGAACAGTTTGCTGATGAGAAAGAAAGGAAAGCTAGAACACTACTGCTAATGGTTGTTCCAAAAGATCATCTCAGACGTTTTCATGGCATGGATGATGCCAAAGAGATCTGGGCAGCCATCAAGACACGGTTTGGTGGTAATGCGAACTCGAAGAAAATGCAAAAAGCTGTTTTGAAACAACAGTATACCGCATTTACTAGCTCGTTTAAGGAAAGCTATAGAGAAAGGGTATGATAAAGGTTCCAAAAACTCTATCACATTGGAATGCCCTTGGTGTAGGTGTGTCAGATGAAGACGCAAATCACAAGTTTTTGAGGTCCCTTCCTCCAGCTGGGACAGTCTAGCCATGCAATGAACAAAGAAGAATAATAGACACATGTCAATAGATGATTTTATACAATAATCTGAGTGTCTTGGAAGCAAGACATCCAAAAGACATCATCTTCTTCCCCTTACATATTGATTAATGTGCTTTTTCCTATCATAAAAAACAAACACATAAAGCCTCTTCAAGCAAGCAAAAGCCAAGCACAGCTCTAGAAGTTATAGTTCCTTATAAACCATTCCTCATTCCAAAAGCAACAACAACTGCTACTCCTGGTCCCTTGCTGATGAAGTTATCCATTCTTTCTAGTACAAATGCTGATGAGTGGATTTGAACATGAAGACCCTAGAGCAAAATTGATGATCTGGAATTGAAGAAATGGATATAAATTGGCAGATGCAATGACACCAAAAGATTAAGAAATTTCTACAAGAAGACAGGCAGACGGGCCAAGAGTGGATGGAAAAATGCATGTGGCATTTGATAAGAGAAAAGTTGAATGTTTCAATTGCCACAATACTGGGCATTTTGCCAGGGAGTGCAAGTTTAAAGGTTCAAAGGAAGGTAGCAGGCAGGAAGCAGGTAGAGGTCAGGATTTCAAGCCAGTGCGAACTGAAAAGGAAGCCTTGATGACCATTGATGAAGGTCAGATCAATTGGGTAGAGCAGACTGCAGATGAGGAACTCAATCATGCTCTAATGGCTTTCACTGTGAATAATGAGGTATCCATGTGCTCTAAATTGTGTTTAGATTCATATAATGCACTTCAAGCTAAGTATGATGAACTGCAATCTGAATTTGGTGACCAGGAAGCTGCCTTAACTGCCCATAAGCTAGCTGTTAAGAAATTAGAATCTCAGCTTAGAGCCTCCCACAAACAGCAATCTTCCTTAACTGAAAAATTAAATTTTCAAGCTAATCAAATTTTTGAAAAAGATGAAAAGCTGAAAAAGTATAGAAGAATAGGAATGAAAGCTGTCAAGGACAAAGATGCTTTACAAAAAATTGTTGATTCTTGGTTTGCATCTTCTAAAAATCTTTGGAAGCTAATTGATTGTGGGATGAGCTCAACTGTTAAGATAGGTTTAGGATATGGCATACAATCAAATGCTGAGGTCCTAGGATATGAGGAAGAGATAAGTAGAGGTATTTTTGCTCTTAGGGAAACAGATGCAGGATATTATGACATCCCACTATACAGCAGATTTAAACAGGTAGAGTATAAAGGTGTCCCCCATCCTCTTAGTGGTGATTATACCCCTAGGGAACAGGAGGACATAGATGATTCTCTGTATGAGTATGGTAAATATGGACCTCAACCTCAATCTCCTAGTCCTACTGTGTCTGATGCTAGTTCCACTCATTACTCAACCTGTCCATCCAATGACAGTGATGGGGAGCTAGGAGCTGTATCTGACCATTCAGTCAATGATGACCCTATCCATGACCATATCCCTATACCTTCTATTGAGCAAGTTACCATTGCCACCCAAAAGACTCAACCACAAGTGCCTAAACCCAAACAGACAGTTGACCCTAGTTGTGCACAGCATGTAAAAACTCCTAGGCAACCAATTAGGACACCAGTGACTTCCTCACCTATTCCTTCAAATAACAGACAGAATTGGAATCAACGAATGGAAAGGGAATTAGGTGCAGGATATTCTTTTGAAAGAAAACCATGTTTTGTGTGTGGAAGTCTTAGTCACTTGATTAAGGACTGTGACTATTATGAGAAGAAGATGGCAAGGGAAGCTGCTCTTAAGAGCAAAAGGGTGGTTCATGCTAATGTTAGGCAAGCTACACCAGCTTAGACTAACACTAATAGGGTGAATAAAGCAAATCAGTTCACTCCCAGACCTGTACAACTAAGTAACATTAGACCCAACCTTACTACTACTAGCAAAACTATTAAACCTGGTAGGGTAAATGTTAATATTGGTCATGGAAATATTAGTACTGTTAGTTCAGCCTGCACTCAAGTTAAATCTGGTGTTACTAGATTTAATACTGGCAAGCAACATGTTAATTCTGGTGGTCTACATGTTAATACTGCTAGAGTAAATAGACCAGTATCAAACAACACAAGCCCTAAACTTTCTCAGGTGAATCTTAAAAGTCTAAATAAATGTTTTTCAAAACAAAGGTCACCTGTAAATAGACCCTTTTCAAGGAATACAGCACACAAGTCAAATAAATATGCTGTTAAGGGCAGAATGGGCACTGCTGT
Organism: Tanacetum coccineum; assembly: GCA_026074375.1. Classification (NCBI taxonomy): domain Eukaryota; kingdom Viridiplantae; phylum Streptophyta; class Magnoliopsida; order Asterales; family Asteraceae; genus Tanacetum; species Tanacetum coccineum. Next base: position 42,566 of record BQNB010021039.1, on the reverse strand, counting down.
TAAGACCTCAGCAGGTTGTGTTTGGAGAAAAGTAATACCACTCTCCAATACCAATAGTAGACCAACCTCTGATTCAAATGTTAATGTTTCTAGAGGTACACAAGGCAGACCCAAGCCTATGAAGGCCTGGGTCCCAAAGAGAAACTAATCTCTTGTTGATTGTGCAGGATCATCCACTGAAGCATATGGAGCATAGAGGTATTTTTGATAGTGGATGTTCTGGGCACATGACTGTTCCAGAAAAAGATTCTGAAGCATCTTCTTCTTCGGATGTTATTCCTACTGTTGTGCATACTGCTACTTCTAACTCAGAACACGTTAACAAATAGACCAAGGATCATCCTTTAGACAACATCATCAATGAACTCGAAAGACCTGTTTCCACAAGACTCCAACTCCATGAACAAGCCTTATTTTGTTACTATGATTCCTTTCTCACATCAGTTGAACCAAAGAACTATAAAGACGCATTAACTCAAGCATATTGGATTGAAGCAATGCAAGAGGAGCTACATGAATTTGAACGTCTTGAAGTCTGGGAACTTATTCCATGTCTAGATAAAGTGATGGTCATTACTTTAAAATAGATTTATAAGGTAAAACTTGATGAAATGGGAGGAATTATAAAGAACAAGGCTCGTTTGGTTGCTCGTGGTTATCGTCTAGAAGAGGGAATTGATTTTGAGGAATCCTTTGCTCTAGTGGCTAGACTTGATGTTTAAATCAAATTATCCTCCCTAAGCTGCACCCATAATATATCGTCTACCAAATGGGATGTATAGACAACATTCCCTTGAACGGCATACTGTGCAAAGATATTTAGTTAGTCAACCGGCATGTTTTGAGGATCAAGACAATCTGAATCAAGTGTACAAGCTAAAGAAGGCTCACTACTAGGTTGAAACAAGCACCTCGCGCATGGTACGATCATTGTCCAAAGTTCTACACCTCAAGAATTCTCTAAAGGAACGGTTGATCCCACATTGTTTATCAGAAGACAAGGCAAAGATATTCCACTTGGTACAAATCTATGTTGATGATATAATCTTTGCGTCTACTACACCTGAACTATGTGACCAATTTTCAAAAATAATGTGTTCAAAGTTTAAGATGTCAATGAAGGGCAAAATATCATTTTTTTTCTAGCACTACAGATTTCACAAAGTCCCAGAGGCATCTTTCTAAACCAGTCGAAATATGCTCTAGAATCTTTGAAAAAATATGGTATGGAATCTAGCGACCCCGTAGATACTCCCATGGTGGAGAAATCTAAACTGGATGAAGATCCACAAGGGAAAGCCGTTGACCCTACCACTATCGTGGATAGTGGCACCATCATGTACCTTGGCCAGCCAGTAGACCAGACCTAACATTTGTTGTATGCATGTGTGCCTGGTATCAGGCAAAGCCTACCGAAAAGCACTTACATGCTGTAAAAAGAATCTTTAAATACCTACAAGGAACTGTTAATAGGGAACTCTGGTATCCAAATGATTCTTCTATTGCTCTAACAGCTTATGCAGACATTGATCACGCGGGTTGCCAAGATACTAGACGAAGTACATCTAGAAGTATGCAATTATTGGGAGACAGACTTGTCAGCTGGTTATAAAAAAAGGCAGAAAAGCACTGCGATATCTAGTACGGAAGCTGAATATATAGCCTTGTCTGGATGTTGTGCTCAAGTCCTTTGGATGAGATCACAGCTTACCGACTATGGTCTTGGATTCAGTAAAATTCCAATGTACTGTGATAACAAAAGCGCTATTGCCTTATGCTGCAACAACGTTCAACATTCTCGATCAAGGCATATTGACATCAGATTCCACTTCATCAAAGAGCAAGTAGAGAATGGAGTAGTAGAGCTTTACTTTGTCAACACGGAGTATCAGCTAGTGGACATCTTCACTAAAGCCCTATGCAGAGAAAGAATTGAATTTCTTATCAACAAGCTGGGAATGCGAAGTTTTACGCTTGAGACACTGAAATAGTTGGCAGATGAAGCTGAAGAATAATGGTGGTACCTATTTTGATATCCTGTATAATATGTATATATTAAAAAAACCATAAAAACCAAAAAGATTTTTTCATTTTTAGAAAATTTTTATAAAAACAAAATACAAAAATATAAAATATATAAAACCAAAGAAAAAAATTAAAAAATGAGAAAAATATAAAAATAGGTAATAATGGCATGTCTTCTGAAAATCGATAACCTTTACAGTCTTAGAAATGTCATTCAATAATGATACAAGGCTGTAAATGAAGTTCGAGTAGAAGTTCCAAATGTTTTCAAAACATGTCAAAAAATGGCTTGCTATTATTTCAGATAGCAACCCGGTCATCATCTTAAAGGCAAGTATTCTGTCAAGAAGGAAACTTGACCTCTCAACGAGAATTTATTCTCGGGCATGGTCTACTTTATGACCATGCAAAGGCTTGTGATTACTCTGCATCATAACTCGTGCTTCCTATATTTCTATAAGTGTACGCGTCAGTGCGCTTATGTATGAAAATAAGAGAAATCTTATTTTGGTGTTTGTTTTTTTTATAACATTGTAGTTGATCAAATAAATCGTCGATTCTCGGGTGAGGATTAACGATTCTTGACAGTACAAATAAATGTCAATTCTCAGAAGGATAACGATTCTTGACCGTCAACCTTGTTCGCAGCTCGCGGTAAACTATACAAATTCGAAAAGATTCCATCTTTCTTTTCACAGACACACACCGGTGGACCCACGGTGCGAACTCTGACAAATAATCCTTTCTCCCGTCACCTCTTGCAGTTGTACCGACAACTCTCTCATCTCATACGGTGCTAATCTATACGGTGCACGTGCAATAGGTGTAGCCCCTAATACTAGATCAATTTGAAATTCTACTTACCTTGGTGGTGGTAGTTCCGACAAATCATCAGGAAACACCTCAGGAAAGTCACGAATTACGGGCACGTCTTCCAATTATTTCTCCTTCAATTTCTTCTCAGTCACATGAGCAAAAAACAAATGAAAACCTCGCTCGACATACTTATTAGCTTTAATACAAGATATGACCTTTAGTCGAGACACACCTTTGTCACTTTTGACTGTCAACGTCTTGTTTCCATAAGGTATATGAACAACCTTCTCGCCACAAACGATAATGACATCGTGCTTGACAAGCTAATCTATACTGATTATGACATTAAACGTACCAAGCTCAATCAGCATAAGATCGATTTCAAAAAGATGGTTCACTAAATTTAATGTGCAACCTTTGAGAACAGTGTTCATACTAACTACCCTTCCATCAGCTAACTCTACCTCGTAACTAGCGCTTATTTTAACTAGTTCGATATCAAGCATGGAACTAAATCTAGTGTTCACAAAACTCCTATCGGAACCCAAATCAAATAAAACAGAAGCATAGCGGTTATTGAGTAGAAACGTACCAGTAACCACATTCGGCCCTGCAGCTCAGCATCCTTAATAGCATAAGCTCAGCCATGAACTTCTCCAGTTTCCTCTTAATTAACCTTATGTGGGCATCGGTTCCTCGTATGACCTGGCTCACCACAATCATAACAAGTCAGAATGGGTTGAGCATTTGCACCCGTAGCAACACTCTTTTCCTTGCAATACCTTGCTTTGTGCCCAACCTTTCCACACTTATGGTACTTGGTCATACATGGACCATCATGGCGAGTAAAGAAACGTTCACATACAGGAAGTGATCCAGAAGACACCTTTTTCTCAGTCAGATCAGTAGTCATAGCTCGTGTATTCCCTTGTTTTTGGTTATTCTGCGAAGGTTGGCGGGAGTTATCCTTTTGGTTGCTCTTACCACTACTATTCCCACTTTGAAATTTCTCCTATTTTCGCTTCTTTCCTTCCAGAATCCTTTCATCCCTAGCTTGCGATTTCTGTTCCATCAACTTATGGGCCATACGCACAGCTTCATTTAAGTTGGCAGGCTTAGAAGAAGTAACTTCACCCTTGATGTTCTCAGTCAATCCCCGAATGTAAGCATCAACTTTCACTCTTTTCGGTTCAACCATTCTTAGATACATCAAAGCTAACTCATTGAACCTCTGAGTATAAGCCACAATGTTATACTCCTTGACCTTCAGGTTCCACAGTTCGTGCTCTATTCTTTGAAGTTCTTCTATTGGACAAAACTTTGCAGTCATCAGTTGCTTCATTTCAGTCTAAGGCATTTGGTTCACAGTCTCCAAACCCATGGTTGCAACCTTAGCATTCCACCAAGTCAAAGCAGGTCCTTGCAGTGTTGCAGCAGCAAACTTAACCTTCTTGCCCTCTGCACATTCACTGATTCCAAAAACACTCTCAGTTTTCGCGAACCATCTTCGTAATTTGACAGCTTCTTTAGTACCGTGAAAAATATTAGGATTGCACTTCATAAATCCAGCAATAGTGCACTCACGAACAACAAGTGTGGCATCTTGACCCTTAACTGGTCCAGATCCTCTAGCTTCATTTCCAGCATTTGCATGTCTAGCCCGCTCAGCAGCGATAGCAGCATCGACACTTTCCTTAATCATTCGACGAATGGCAGCTTGAGTCAAAGGTGTGGACTTTGGAGGCATGATTCTGTCACGTCACACAGAAAACAATCTGATAAGCATTTATAACATGATATACTCATAACATGGTACAATGACAAATCAATCACAACAACAGTCACACAACATCAAGTAGTAATCAAAAGATAGTCATTCATTTTTCATCACAAAAGAGTTAATACATAGTTGCATTGTTTCATGAAATGATACAAATCATTACAACCAATAGCATCAAGTCTACTAAATGAGGATTCACTTTAGTGATTACGCAATAAAGATACTACTAATGAAACTAAACTACTAAGCATCATGAGGAGATCCTCGCGGCTCAGATGATGGACTCTTCTCATCTTCAATCGAAACATCGATAGCTTCATTCGGTCTTTCTTCAAACACAAATCCTCTAATGAATTCATCACTTCGATAGGAACCACTTGAGTTTGAACTCTAGAACCAATAGAGAATCCCTCTCCACTCGTTTGTTTGGCATACGAAGGAATATTTGCTAAACCTTGCTTCTTCCTGTTCTTTCTTTAACTTCTTACACTCAACTTTTTCTTCAGTATTATCTAGCTTTTCAACCAGCTTTTCCATTGCAGCCGTTCCTTGCTCCACACTAGAACGCACTTCATTACCCAAATCCAAAATCAACTTACCATAATACTCGTCCTTTGCTTTCCTTTCTTTTTGACCAATGCATGCGCCGTCTCGCGACCACACAATCGTCTTGAAAGAGAAGCCATCCGACCAAAAAGAGAGTTAATGTCCCTTCTCATGAGACCAGGCAATCAGACCATCACTGTCCTCTCAAAGGAAAGGGGCAGTAGACGACTCACCTACCTCATAGACACTAGCAGGAACAGTCTCATCCTCGGACTCAACCGTGTCCTCAACCTCAATCACACCCTCAGGCTCTGAATCAGAAGCAGGCGATGGAGGGTTAAGAGGATCCACCTTTTCATAAGGATATGTCAACTCTGGCTCATTCTCATCTTCCTCGATGTCAACTTCCATATCATCTTCTTCTTCTTGAGGTTTGTTAGGTTCATAAAAAGTGTCGATTATGTGGTTTAGTTATATTTAGTTAATAGACTTTATTTTGTTTAGAATAAAGTAGCTTGTAATAAGGTATACCATGCTAAAAGAAAGAAATAGCATAATTACCAAAGAATAGGGACTAGAAGTGAAAAATAAAAGAAGGGAATGCCCCTTCCTTCTCCTATAAATACCCCTCTAATAATCATTAGAGGATGATGCCTTGTAATAAACATTTTCCTTTTCCCTCCATTTTATAACATTTGAATTTTGAATACTTGCCCTCTTCTATTATTCTCTCTAAGCTTTCATGAACAATATGTATGATTCAAGATAAACAAGACCTATCAAGTGGTATCAGAGCCATTAGAGAATTAGAGTGATTCGTTCGATTTGTGAGTTTTTTTTACATGTTCGAGAACCTCGAAATGACATTCGGTGAATTCGGTTGAGATTTTTGAGCTTTCAAGTTGTGTTTTGGCATTATTCGAGTTTTTGGACGTGCTCGAGTATTCTAAAACTAGATTTGCCGTGACCGTAGTTTTGTGGAGCTTTCATTCAGTACATTTCTACCATTCTTGGAAGTATTTCAGCATTCTCGGAAGTGATTTTTGTATTCTCGGATCGTTTTTCTGATAGTTTTTGCTTATTACTCTTAGTTTCTCGATAGAAAAGTATTGTAATAGATATATACGCATTTTTGGTTCTATCAAAAATTGTATATTAGGAGATTACTGATAAACTCGGTTTGAAGATCGAGTTTTATAAGTTTTCACACATTTTCGGTTTTATCGAAAAGTGGTGAATAAGGATTAGTAAATTTTACTCTCGAGAATACGCTACAAAGAGTTAAAACCCCAATTTCAAGGTTTTATCGTGAATTAGGATTTTGAAAACAAATACCTTTAATTCTAAAACCGGAAGTCAAATCCGGTTCTATCGAATTGACGTTAGATGATGTTTGTCGATAATTTAGTCATCAAAATCTTTAGTTTTCATCGAGTTTGTGACAGTTGTTAATTCCACAGTCAACGAATTTTTCAAAACTCGTTTCTATCGAGATTGCTATAATCGATTTTAGGATTAAGGGTATTTCCGAGTTTAATACGTTTTTAGAATACCGAGTTTGTTAGTATTTTTTCCAAGTTTAGTTCTGTTTGAGAAGTGTACCGAGTTTCAGACTAATTGTTATCCGAAAACAATGTTGACCGAGCTTCACAATTGTTACCGAGTTTGGAAATCTTCTCACAAATATCACTCATTTTCTTCTACAAAGATTCAATCTTTGAATCATAAGAAATGTCAACATCCAAAACATATCAACAATCCCTTGTTGATGCCGGTTCTGAGACTAGGTCTCACATGCTTGAAAGGGGTAGTTATATATCGTAGGCAAGTAGATTTAGATGATACATAAATCAAAAGAGGTAAAACAGAAAGTGGCTTAATAAAGCGCTTGATGAAGGTCCTTATCAGTTTGAGATGTTCATTCCTAACAACTCTACAGTTTTGAAATTGCAAACTGCTGAGGATTTACAAGGAGATGCGTTATTAGCATTAGTGCTAGATGGAGCTCAAGAACCAGATTCATCTTCTATTCCAAATGACATTTATAATTCTGTGGATGCTTGCACTTTGGCTAATGACATGTGGAAAAGAGTTAAACGTCTTATGAGGGGAACTATACAAAACAAAGTTGATAGAGAACTCGTTGTACCAATGAATATGTATCAGTTTGTTTCTGAACAGGGAAGCTTGATTTAGTTACAATCGTTTTGCTCAGTTAATGAACGATTTGGAAAGAAATGACATGCATTTTCCAATTGTTACAATTAACACAAAGTTTCTAAATAGCTTGCAACCGGAATGGTTGAAATATGTTACCCAAGTTCGTCTTGCTAAACGTTTGACAGTGGATACGTTTGATGATCTTTTTGATTACCTTCAGCAATTCGAGAAACTGGTTAATGTCTCAAGAGCAAAGAAGTTAGAAAAATCTCATGATCCTTTGGCTCTCGTAGCACACACGGGTTCATCTTCCAGAAATACATCGTCTTATTATGTGACACATCCTACGTCTGTGGTTAATTATGAAGATGAATAACAGCAGGATGATGTTCACATAACATCTGCAATGTTGTTACTAGCTCGAGCCATTACTCAAAAATTTTCTACTCCAACAAATAATCATCTTCGCACTTCATCCAATACCAGAAACCAAGCAATCATTCAAGGTGACAGGGTGAATATTCAAAGCAGGAACTCTGGTAATGCTGGAAGAAATAATAGACGAGCTTATGTTCAGGAGGAAATCGTAGAGGGATCGAATGCTCCAAATGAGACCGGAAATGTTCAAAGGACTCTTCGAACCTCGTCTTTAGGAAACACTTCAACTGTTCAATGCTACAACTGCAGTGGAAAAGGACATTATGCTAGGAATTGTCCAAAGCCAAGAGTTCGGGACTCAAAATACTTCATGGAACAAATGTTGCTGGCAAAACAGGATGAAGCTGGAGTAATTCTTACCAATGAGAAGAATGATTTTCTCTTTGCGGATGCTTCAAGGATGGAAGAAATTGAAGAACTTAGTGCAAACATATGCTTAATGGCCAGAATTCAACCAGCTGATAACACTTCTGATGTTGGGCCAAGCTATGATTCTGCATTTATAAGTGAGGTACAATCTTCATCCAACACTGAAAATGAAGAACAAATGTATCCAACTCATACTAAAATTATTAACAGTACTATTGGTGATGATCAAATTGATAGCGATATTATATTTGATTCACCTAATGGGAATGTTAATAGTGGCAGTATTGAAAAAGATACACATGTTCCTGATCTATGTGCGTTAGAGCAATTAGCTAGAAATGCATATCAGGAAGCTGAAAAACAATAAATATTTGCTTAAAAAGTTCAAAAACAAAACACGACTTTGACTAGTCAGCTTGAGTTGTATAAGGAAAGGGTTCGGGTTTTGGAAAACATAAACGGGGATAATAATTATCTCAACAAATTTCTTGAGGCCGATAAACGAGCAAAACATTTTAGTCAACAAGCCCAGTCTCAATTTGTTCGTGATCGAGATATTATTCGAGATCTAGAAAAACAACGAGATAAATTAGATTTAGATGTCAAAGATTACAAACGGCAAAATGAGGAACTTCAAAAGACTCATTCAATTTTAAAAAGACAAATGAGTGAAAATGAGGATAAATATCATGACACTGTTCTAGATCTTAAGGCCAAACTTAAAAAGAATGTTGATCTAATTTAAAACTTGGGCAATTCTTACAAGGAATGTTATGCCTTGGACCATAGCCTTGTCCCTGTGTATGATCAGCAATTAAAACATGGTTTGGGGTACCCGAATCCTTATACACTCAAGCAAGCAATTTCTAATGTCCAAAGTTATATCTTGCCTCTAGTTTAGGTAATTCAGAGATTTCTTTGAATGTTAGAGATACTAGGACACTCTTGATGATTTAAGTAAAGAATAAGTTATTGCTTGAAATCATTGTCCAAAAGTCAACAAAAAGTGTACAAAAAAATGAATGATCCAATTGTTGTTGCAAAAAATAGAATTGTTGGACAATTGATTATGCACAAATAAATGCTCTCTATAAAGACTTGTTCCTCAAAAAGAACTTTCCGCTGAGCAAAAATATTTTCCATCTTCTTTTAATCCGTTATGATAAGCATTCAATGCAACCTCCCATCTATCTCGGCATCCAAGGCCGAGTGAGTCCACCTTTGATCATAAATTAGATAAAATAAAAATTGATTACATAGGTTGTCTGAATTAATTCAAAAGAACTGTAAAAGAGCAAGCATTTTTTATACGTCACCTGAAGAAATACAACTCAATGATTTTTGTCAAGATTAACTCAAACCAATTGTAAATGAGTTGCAGTTCTACTTTGAATTCTTTAAGACACTATTTCAGAGGGATATAAAAGAGATGAAAGATGTTTTTGAGTCTACAGAAAGTGAACTTTGTGAACTAGAGAAGCAAAATGATTTTTTGAAAGATCAACTTTTGAAGTATTCTTTAATCATGAAGTTTGAATTAAGTGAGTAGTTGCTAACTCATGAATGTGTAGACAATTCACTCCATGCTGAAATTGAACAACTTAAAAAGAAATCCATCGAGATTCAAGAGGGTTTGCAAGCAAGAATAAAATTCTTGAAAAAGATGTTCAAAGGTGGGAAAAGCAAAGTGTTTGATTTGAATTAAAGTTACAACATGAAAAAGAAAAACATAAATGGGATTCAAGTTTTAAGAATAAAAAAACAAATCCTCTTGATTATTCTTAGATTTCAAAAGTGGAAAAACTTGAAGATAAGAACATGTCTTTGGATTTTACGGTGCAATATTTGATAAAAGAACGTGACAATGTCAAATTAGAATATCAAAAGCTTTTTAATTCAATCAAAAAGACACGGTCTCAAACTCAAACGGAAATGGACGAATTAATTGCTCATGTCACTGAGAAAACATATGCATATGGTGCTATTCGTGTTGAGAATCAGAATCTGTTGTTTAACATATCGGAATTAAAATCTAGACAGGAAAATGCTAAAAAAGGTAAGTTTGTAAATACTAAGTTTGACAAGACAAATGGTTCTCAACATCTTTTTTGTGTCACACCATTAAACAAACACGTTATTCAAAAGAAAACGGATGTTCAAAAATCAAAAGAAAACCATGTCGTGTCAAAACCAGTCACTTTACAGACTTCACCTGCCAAACAAAGCGGAGTGAATTCGAACAAAAATGTCATAGCACCTGGAATGTACAAAGTTGTCACAACTCATGAATCACAAACAAACGAGGCTAAGCATGATTTATCTTCTACAGGAATGAATGATGCATCTAGTGTTAGAAGACCAATGAATAGAGATTCACATTGTAACACCCTCAAAATGGGTCGCAGCGGAATAAGGATCCGGGGCATGTTACTTCAAGATCAACAGCACAAGATATATATAAGAACGACACAAAAGTCGTTTAAATTGATACATTGGATTTAAATAAAAGACATATTACAAAAGCTTATAGCTTTACTTGTTCTTTGTTTAATATTACAAAAGATAACATAGATTTCCCAAAACATGATGCACATAAATCTTTAACAGTGCAATCCAAAACATAATCCAATGCATCCTTGGCACCTCGTGCCTATTGACCTCCTGAAAACATTGCTTAAAACGTCAACAAAAATGTTGGTGAATTCATAGGTTTATGTATTTAAATTATACAGGACCGCAAGACTTTCCCGTGATGTTACAACATATGCCAACAATCACAAAACCAGATTACTGTTGCACTAAGCTCATGACACTGAAGCTCAACCTGTATTTGCTATTTTAGCAGTTATTTTGCCCGTACAGATATTGTAACCCGCAACATCTAAGTCCGACATGGTCAACGTTCGTTCCCAGTGATAGCTAATCACCCAAACGGGGAGGTTAATCCCAATAGATCTATTTATAACATTCGCGAAGGGTTTAAGCAGATAGTGGATTTTTTAAATGCAAATCCTATAAGATATGATCTAACGATCAATCCCACTATATACATTTCATGCATAGAACATTTCTGGTCTACTGTCAAAGCCAAAACTGTCAATGGGGAAGTACAGTTGCATGCCCTAGTGGATGGAAATAAGATAATCATAACTGAATCAAATGTGAGAAGAGATCTTAACTAGAAGATGATGAAGGTGTTGATTGTCTACCCAATTTTACCATTTTTGAACAGCTTACACTGATGGAGTATGAGAAAAGTTCACAGAAGCTTACTTTCTATAAGGCATTCTTTTCCCCATAATGGAAATTTCTGATTCATACTATTTTACAATGCATAAGTTCTAAGACTACTGCATGGAATAAGTTTATTAGCCTTATGACATCTGCAAATATCTGTTTAGCTACAAACCAGAAGTTTAAATTTTCAAAATACATTTTTGAAAGTATAGTAAAGAACTTGGATAATGTGGGTAATTTTTTTTATGTATCTAAGGTTTATACAAGTCTTTTTGGATAAACAACTTGAAGGGATGCCTACTCATAACAGAATATATATTGCACCCTCTCACACTAAGAAGATATTTGGGAATATAAAATGGGTAGGGAAAGGTTTTTCTGGTAGAGTAACACCTTTATTTCCAACAATGGTGGTACAAAACCAAGCAGAATTGGGTGAAGGTTCAGCAATTCCAACTGATCCCCATCACACACCCACCATTATTGAATCATCATCTCAACCTCAAAAGACACAAAAACCTAGGAAGCCTAATAGAAAAGACACTCGGGTACCACAGCCTAGTGATCCTAGTGACAATGTTGCAGATGAGGCTGTCCATAAGGAGTTGGGTGACAATTTGGTAAGGGCTGCCACTACTGTTTCTAGCTTAGAAGCAGAGCAGGACAATGGTAACATAACTAAGACCCGATCCAAGGCAACACCTAATGAATCTAGTTCCCTAGGAACTACTTCAGGTGGTGGTCCCAAGCGCCAAGAAACCATGAGGGATACAATTGCTCAAACTAAGTTTGAGAATGTATCTAAACATTCCAATGATCCACTACTCGCAGGAGGTAACACACTTCGAAGTGGTGAGGATAGTCTGAAATTTAATGAATTAATGGAATTATGTACCAATTTCTAAACAAGAGTTCTTGATTTAGAAAAGATAAAGACCACATAATCTGAAGATATTGTTAGTTTAAAGAGGAGGGTCAAGAAGCTTGAATAGAAAAAGAGGTCAAGAACTCATGGGCTTAAAAGGTTATACAAAGTTGGTCTTATAGCTAGGGTAGAATCCTTTGAAGATGAAGAAAGTTTGGGTGAGGATGCATCCAAACAGGGGAGGATAAATGCTATTGATGCTGATGAAGACATTACCCTGGTTAATGATCAAGATGATGCTGATATGTTTGATGTGAATACTTTGACTAGTGATGAGGATAAATGAATTAGACTGTGTACCTGCAACAATTGGCTCCATCATCATGAGAACTCATTGGATCTTGAGGATATGGTAGATCAGCAATCCATAATGGTAGCAAAATGTAATTTTTGACAGGTTTTGTCTCTTTTCTAGCTTGACCTGCATTATCACTTGCTTTTATACCTCTAAAACCATTAGACTATGTACCTACAACAATTGGCTCATAATTTATTGTTCTTGTTAGTGCATTAATATCAAATAGCCAATCTGGTCCACTACCTACAACATTAGGTGTACTCTCACTAAACCTAATATGCAAGTTTCTTTCATTATCCTTGTTCTACTATTGAATACTCTAAAGGCTTTACTATTCAAAGAGTATCCAACAAAGAAACCTTCATATATTTCTTGGGATGACATTCAAGCAAAAGTTGATGCTGATTTACCAGGGTTCGTTAAAAGATGCAAGCTGAAAGAACAGAGCAGTTTACAATTGAAGAAAATAGCCACATTGTTTCAAAGTACTCCTAGAGCAAAGAGAAAACACTTTGCAGCTAAAAGTGCAGATGAGAAGAGGAACACAACCACAACTCTCAAAAATCAAACAATAAAGACCATGATTACTAATTTAAGGATATGGAGGTTGGAAGCACCAAATATTTGAGTCTAAAAAGACTTTGATTTCTATTAAACAATTGTTTGACAAAGATTTCAAAAGGGTGGTAAACTTGTTTGTATATTTTAGACTAGACTTGGTTGGAAGGTAGTTCAAAGAGATCAGGAGAAGAGTTAAGTACAAGTGAGTATAAGAAGCAGAAGGTGGATGAGGATATAAAACATACAGTAGAGCTTCAAGTCTAATGGAAAGTCGTTCCAAATGAGAAGAGGTGCAATTGATGTTGTACCTTTGCTTTAAGCATCCAAAGGATTGTTGGCTGGAAGATTCACAAAGAAGGAATGAAAAAGCTATTATCAAATAGTGAGAGCTGATGGAAAGTCTCAACATGTACAGGATCTTTAGTCAAATGATTAAAAGTTTTGACAGGGAAGATTTGGAAGACTTATACAAGTTGGTAAAAGCTAGATATTGATCAACAAGACCAGTGGAAGACTTGGATTTGGTATTATGGAATGATTTGAAGACAATGTTTAAACCACATGTAGAAGATGAAATCTGGAAGTTGCATAAAAGGTACAAAGTTTTAAGCTGGAAGCTATTTGACTTATGTGGAGTACATTGCTTGAGTTTCCAATCTGGAATGATTTACATGCTGGTAGAAAAGAGATATCCCCTTACACCACCTACATTTACAGATATACTGAACAAGAAGCTTCAGGTAGATTCTTTTATTGAAATGGCATACCAGCTTCTTAAACTTCTCACAAAACAGCTTAAGAATCAATAAAGTGTTTGGAAGCATCCTCCTGGTGATTAATGAAACTTTTAATGAAGAAACTTGATGATTTTGGTGATAAATTATTCAATTTAGGGGAGGATTGTTAGGATTAAAAGTCTTCTTGAACGCTATTTTAGAGTTTAACTGTGCTACTCTTATTGATGTTAATACTGCTCAGTCAAAGTTAGTGCTGCTGGAGAATTCAATGAAAATTATTCTAAGTGTTTAAGACTGCTGGTGAAGTTACAACTGCCAGTACAAAGTTACTACTGCTAGTGGAAAGTTACTACTGCTAGTGGAGGTTAGTGTTGCTCAGATACTTAGAAGAAAAACTGCTAAGTAGTTACTACTGCTAGTTCAAAATTTACTACTGTTAGTACAAAGTTAATGCTGCTAATGAAGAAGTTAGTACTGTTGAGTTAGTTAGTACTGCTTATGTGATTTGTATGAGATATTTTGGTAAAAGATATGTATAAGTTATTTGTTTAGAAGATTATGATTACTTAGGAAAGTATTGTAAGCCGTTTAGGACTCCTTGGTGTATAAATGGGGTCCTTATGACATAGAGATTGCTGTACCACACCTTACACAATCGCACATACCAAAACCAAGTCATTCATTGAATTATCATTAGCTCAAAGGTCTTTGTAACCAAAATACTTTGAGAGATATTCGTATTAATAATATTGGAGCTTTTGTTTGTTAAATTCATATGTTCATATATTACTGTTTTCATGATAGTTCTTTTTAATATTAAAGTTTAGATTCGCATACATCTTTAATACATTCAAAGTTTCTACTAAGTATGTGTTAGATTTTATCTAATATAACTAATCCTTATACAAGCTTAAGGAATTTGATCTATTGAAGTGCTCGCAAGAGCTAACATACTTTAAAGTGGTGAGGATAGTCTGAAACTTAATGAATTGATGGAACTATGTACCAATTTACAACAAAGGCTTCTTGATTTGGAGACTAAAAAGACCACTCAAGCTAATGAGATTGCTAGTTTTAAAAGGAGGGTCAAGAAGCTTGAACAGAAAAAGAGGTTAAGAACTTATGGGCTTAAAAGGTTATACAAAGTTGGTCTTACAGCTAGGGTAGAATCCTCTAGAGATGAAGAAGATTTGGGTAAGGATGCATCTAAACAAGGGAGGAGGATTCATGATATTGATGCATATAAAGATATTACCCTGGTTAATGATCAAGATGATGCTGATATGTTTGATGTGAACACTTTGACTGGTGATGAGGTGTTAGTAGAACAAGAAGTTGTTGCTAAAGATGTAAATTTGATTGTTTATGAAGTTACTTTCGCTCAAGCACTTGCTGCTTTGAAAAGTGTAAAACCCAAGGTAAAAGCCAATGTTGTAGAATAGCCAAGTGTACCAGTTAGTGCTGCTAGTACAAAGGCTAATGCTGCTACAACAACAACTGCTACAATTGCAACTCCAAGGAAAGGAATTGTTATTACTGAACTGGGTACATCTACAACAACAACAACAATTTCTTCACAACAACCATCACAGGCAAAAGTTTAGGACAAAGGAAAAGGAATCAATGGTAATTAGAAGAACTTGTGTAGTTGATATAACACCCCCAAACTTTTCAACGCAGCGGACCATACAACATTGGGTGCTGTTTTATTCATGGTACAAATTGCACAGGATATAGCGAAAACGATCGAAAAGAGGCGTTTTAAAATATTGTTCCATTTAAAGAAAATTTAGAGTAATTAAACATACGCCCCACATGATCGTTACCAAATTCATAACATAAGTTTTCCAAAACATGAAAGATTAGTTTGATAAAATGGAACAAAATATAAGTTCTTTAAAACTTTAGCGCAGACTCCTCGTACACAGCATCCATTCACCCTTGGTTTACTGAAGATAAAACATGCTTAAACAGTCTACAAAAAATGTTGTGTGAATCATAGAGTTTCGAATAAGAGATAAAAGGAACACAAGTTTAGTTATCGGTGACTTGTTGTCGGACAAAGGCCAGTAATCACGTTTCTATTGCAACGAAGGCTCATGACACGAGCCTTAAAGTTACATATATCTTGTATGTAAATTAGTTGCCCATAAACTAGGTATTATTGCTATATACCAAAATTTTAAATACACAAATTGTCGTTGAACTGGGTGCTCGAAAGGATTGATTTATACCCCCGGACAGGGCCTATGTCTAACCTAATAGATCTATTTATTTGTACTTGCGCTCACCCATTATAGGAAATTAACAGTTCTTGATTGTTAGGTTTCTTTTGGCCAATAATAGTACTCATGCTATAATCTGCTATTCTGGTCCTACATTCCATATTAATGTTTACTTGGTGTTCAGTTTATAAAATAATAAATTAAAAACAAGCACATGTATCTCTCCTCGCCGAGGTTTTATTAACATACAATTTTTAATGTTTAAAGGCTAGAGACTATGAACTCACCATTGGTAGAAGTTTCGGATAAGAAATTCAAAACAAGAGTACGAACAATAATGATTTGCCCTCAACCTAGACCTATAATATATTGGTCCTGTGATCAGTAGAAATAAAGGTCGAGGTGTAAATCGCATAAATTGCATAAGTAATTATTTTAGTTTATACACATATATATATATTATTATATATATAATATATACTATATTTAATTATTTATATATTATATTACATATTATGGATAACCCAGAACAACCCTATGTTTTTATTATATTAAGTCATTTTCTTTAGCTAATTATACGCTTCAACAATAACTTGTGCCGCTTTCCGAAGAATTTCTTTTTTTAGCAGGTTACTATTTTAAGAAAGTTTTTTTTTAGCAAGTTAATATTTTAGGAAAGTTTCTGTTTTTAGAAAGTCCGATTATGGTAAGATATTAATTACCGTTTAATAAAATGTTAAGTTTCCGTCAACCCCCGACACGCCAATGACTTATATATACTTATCCATATTTTCCTTGTTAATCTTATGCATATATATATATATATATTTTACAATATAAAGTTTCTATATTTAGACTTACTATTTTTAGATATGTAAAACCGAAACGTCCCTTACCCAATAATATATATATCGCCTCAATTATTTCGTTAACATTTTCATAAGCTCAACGGACTCTACCAAACGCTCAAATTCCCAAATTTTTACCAAACTTCAGGCAACAAAACCCTATCTTTTATAAGTTTTTAACTTTTATTATATTTTGCAAATTCTGACCCGTTTCAAAAACGACCCATTAGAACACATTTTCACATCTCGGACTCTAAAGTACCTTGACGTAAAACGAACATTCCGGACAACTTTTTAGTTTTAGCCGAGACCCGAAAATCGACTGAATATGGACGAATAAGCCCTGCATCAGGTCTGATGCAGTTTGTACAAAATGAAAAACCCAGGTTTTGCCTTAGCTTTTAGACCCGTTTTTACTTGATTTTAGACTCACCCGACCTCGCGAGGCAGTAAAACGGCAATCCGAACAACTTTCGTGTTTTGGCCGAAGGCCGAAACAAACTAAAAAGTGACGAAAATACCCTTTCAAAATTCTGTCAGCAACCATTTATACCCAAAAAGCTGAAATTTTAACAAAATTTTTCCTAGATTCAAATTGCCGTAGAAACTTCGTTTTTAAGAGTTATAAGGCGATCCATATATGGAAACGATCGTCTTGGCAAGCTCTACCATAATCTTAAACAAAACTTTAACTTTATCATTTTTACGACATCAAAACGTGGGCTTTAGTTTTCAGCACAAAATAACCCGTTTCAAACCTTAACCAAACGCTATTTTCACCACACCACAACTTCACAAATACACTTAACTAGCCTATCTCCATCCTCTATCATAACCACAATTATTCAACATCCCAAAAACCAAATTAACATCATTCTAGTGGATTCCAAAATATATAAAAATATAAACATATGCATTATTATAAAAAAAGTATCAAAGTGGTGTTTTAGAGGTGTCACAATCATAGTATTAGCAAGAAACTAATCGACTCGAATCCTCTTGTTCCTTGGTGTTAAGCCGAACCCAAATCACAACCTAATTACAACTTTATGTATTTTTCTGCCACACCAAGCCTTTGTTGTTACTTTAGATCTTCAATCCTTACCCTTTTTCTTCAATCAAAAACTTCAAGAACTAATAAAATCAAGATTTTAGAGAAATCCTTGCATGGTAATTTCTTTTTAATTTGATGATAAAGATTATGTAGAACACAATGTAGATGATTGTAGGAGTGTGTAGAGATTTTTGGTGGATTTTGGTTGGGTCTTAGGGGGGTGGCGTCCATAGGCTTAGGATTTATAGGTTTATTATTTATTTATTTATTTATTTTTTGTAAATTTTTGTTGTATTATTTTGTATAAGTAAGGTTTTAAAAGAAAGTATATTTATGTTTATGTAAATTTGTAACAAGGATTCGGCTAAACGCGGGAACCAACGAGGATTATAAAGATAAAACTTTCGAGCCAACGAGGAACCTACAACCGATCCAAAATAAATCAAAAAAAAAAAATCACACTCATAATAAAAAAATATAAAAATTTTTAACTTCTTAGATTTTTAATGGATAACGATCGTAAGCACGGCTCGCGAATTATTTAAAAGGGCGATTTTTACTAAATCGACGTAAAGGCAAAACTCGATATTTATTTAAAAATAAAAATTGAAACTAAGTCGAGATTTAATAATGACCTTGAAAACGCGAAATGTCAAAGCCTTCCCTCCATAACGGAGCACCGTCCCGGTGCTCGATTTGACTTATCCGTTCTTTGACCGCTTTTGAAAAGGTAAGGATATTTGCTCTTCATTTGATCCTCACGCTCCCATGTATACTCAGGTCCTCGACGCGAGTTCCAACGAACCTTGACGATGGGTATACGGCTTTGCTTCAGTCGCTTCACCTCGTGGTCTATTATTTCCACCGGTTCTTCAATAAAATGCAACTTGTCATCGAGTTGAATCTCATCAAGAGGAATGATAATACTCTCATCCGACAAACACTTCTTCAAAATTTGTAGAATGAAAGGTGTGTTGGATCCCTTGGAGTTTTCTTGGCTGCTCCAACTTATATGCCACTGGGCACAACTCTTTTCCAGAATTTGAATGGCCCAAATATATCGTGGCTCAAATTTACCGCTTCCAAAATGAATCACGGCCCTTCCAGGTGATACCCTGAGCATAACCTTATCTCCCACTGTTTTTTATATTCCAATGGTTAGTCTCACGTCGGCGTAGCTTTTCTGACGGCTACGAGCGGTCAACTACTGATTTTTAATCTTTACTATCTTCTCAGTTGTCTCCCGTATCATTTCTGGACCTGTGAGTTGGTTATCTCCAACCTCACTCCAACAAACAGGTGACCTACATTTCGCCCATAAAGTGCTTCAAATGGAGCGGCCTTAATACTCGCGTGATAACTATTGTTATATGAGAATTCGACTAATGGCAAATGTCGATCCCAACTACCTCCAAAATCAATCACGCAAGCTCGCAACATATCTTCCAACGTCTGTATTGTTCTCTCGCTTTGGCCATCCGTCTGCGGGTGATATGCAGTGCTCATGTCGAGTTGTGTTCCCAAGGCTCCTTGAAGTGACCGCCAAAATCTTGATGCAAACTTGTTGTCCCTGTCTGATATGATTGATATTGGCACTCCATGCCTACAGATAATTTCTTTCAGGTATAGCTGAGTAAGTTTCTCCATACTGTCTGTCGTCTTTACTGGTAGGAAGTGTGCCGATTTGGTCAATCGATCAACAATGACCCAGATCGAGTCGTACCCACTGGGAGTTCTCGGAAGTCCAACAATAAAATCCATGCTTATTCGCTCCCATTTCCAGACAGGAATTTCTGGTTGCTGGAGTAAACCAGATGGCTTTTGATGTTCAGCTTTAACCTTAGCACAGGTCAGGCACTTGCTAACATAGGTGGCGATATCAGCCTTCATGTTTGGCCACCAGTAAAGCTGCTTCAAGTCTTGATACATCTTGTCGGATCCTGGATGAATGGAGTATTTGGATTTTAGGGGTTCGTGGCATAATTAATTTCTAACCCTCCATATCGTGGCAGCCAAATTCGCTTGTCGTAATAATACTTGTTGCGTCAGAACACGGAACCTCACATATTGCTTGATTTAAATCCTTCCTAAATTTTTGCTTCACCATTCTTCTTATTCATTGCTTCTATTTTTGCGCGTTACGGATTTGATCAGGTAGATTTGGGTGAACTGTCATTACCAATGCTCTAACCCTTATCGGTTCCTTTTCCTTTCGGTCATAAGCGTCTGCACCACTTGTTTTGCCTTGCTCCGGATGATATCGGAATTCGCATCGTAAATCTGATCAATTCAAGAGTTTGATCCACCGGCGCTGCCTCAATTATTAAGTTCCTTCTGATCAAGGAAGTATTGAAAGGCTCTTATGATCCGTATAAACTACACACTTTGTTCCGTAGAGATAATGTCTCCATAATCTTAGTGCAAAAATCACGGCCCCTAGTTCTAAGTCATGGGTCGTGTAATTCTCCTCGTGAGTTCTCAATTGCCGGAGGATAGCTATAACCTTTTCTCATTGCATCAAAACAGCTCCAAAACCTTAAGTGAGGCATCGCATACACAAACGAAGTCTTCTGTTCCTTCGGGCAAATGCCAATATAGGTGCACAAACACAGTTTCTGCTAAGAATCGAACGCTCTTCTTCGTCCCTTGCCCCATTCATACCGTCTTATTTTCTGGTTTGCTTGGTAAGAGGTTGGAAAAAAAATTTTTAAAAAAACGAAGAAACCTTCAATGAATCTCGTTAATAACGGCCAAACCCACAGAAATTGCCTCACTCAGTTGGTTTGTCGGGTCTGCCTATGTTCTTGATTGCCTCAATCTTTGCAGGATCAACGTGAACGCCCTTACTATCGATCACACAACCGAGAAATTGTACAGATTCGAGCCAGAAATCACACTTCGAGAATTTTGCATATAGTTGCTCCTTTTTCAGTAGTTCTAGAATGGTCTTCAGGTGTTCCTCATGTTCTTCCTTGCCCTTAGAGTAAATAAGTATATCATCAATAAACACGATCATGAACTTGTCGAGGTACGGCTTGCATACCCGATTCATTAGGTCCATGAAACACGGCAGGGCATTGGTTCAGCGAACGCATCACTTGGAATTCATAATGACCATATCTAGTTCTGAAGGCAGTAATGGGGATGTCTTCCTCCCTAATACGGAGTTGATGGTAACCCGTTCTTAAATCAATCTTCGAATACACACTCGAACCTTGGAGTTGGTCGAATAGATCGTCAATCCTTGGGAGTGGATAACGATTTTTGACCATTCAATGTTAGCTCACGTAGTCGATGCACATTCGGAAAGTTCCGTCCGTTTTCATTATCGAATAGCCGGCGCTCCCCAGGGCGACGAAGCTCAGGCAGACTAAATCCTTTTTCTAATTACTTTGTAATGAGTCCGCCTTTCCTTCAATCTCGGATGCGTGCCAATTCGATAACCAGGCTGCTTTTCGCTTGGCGCGCGGACTAGGTGCGGGGCACCCGGTACAAGTTCAATTTTAAATTCCACTTGCCGAGGTGGTGGGAGTCGCGGTATGTCATCAGGAAACACCTCGGGGAAATCTCAAATCACTGTTACATCTTCCAAATGTTTCTCCTTTGGTTCTTTCTCGGTTACATGCGCTACAAACAACTGATGTCCTTTTTCGATGTATTTTCTTGCCATTTTAATGCTGTATTCACATCTTCGGGACGTTCTCGGTCGCCCTCAACTACCAACGTCTTGTTCTTAACGGGTATATGCACTACCTTCTTACCACATACAATAACGGCGTCTTGTTCAACTAACCAATCCATCCCAATAACCACGTCAAAAGTTCCCAGCTCAATGGGCATAAGGTCAATTTTAAATAAATGGTTCAATAAGTTCAGGGTACAACCTCTTAGGACAGTATTAGTACTAGCGACCCTTCCATCGGCCAATTCAACCTCATAACTAGTATCTAGTCTAACCGGATTAATGTCAATCAAGTGACTAAAACTAGTGTTCACAAAACTTTTGTCAGATCCTGAGTCAAATAACACAGTAGATTAACGATTGTTGAGTAGAAACGTACCTGTAACCACATTAGGTCCTTGCTGCCTCTCGGTATCTTTAATCACGTAAGCACGACCTCGAGCTTCCTCACCTTGGTGGTTTCCTTTCTCTTCGGGCATAGTTCCTTGTGTTGCCCCTTTTTCCACAACTCCTATACACGTCACGGTGGACGCGACATTACCCAGTACTGTTAGTATAGCTTTGCCATTGCAATCTCATGCCATTGTTGGCCGCCTTTCCACAGTTGTACATACTACTTGCAATAACCAAAGTGTTGCTTTCTACAAACGAATTACAGAACGAGTTTGTTTCCAGCATACACACCTTGCTCAACAGGGGCGGTGGTCTTTTGCCCGCACATTCCCTAGGCCTCCTGTACGTGTTCTACTGGTTATGGCGGGTTGTTGTCCCTATTGTTGTTTCGGTTATTACGTTGTTACCACCCTGGTGTACTTTTCCCATTTTTATTTTTATTGCCCTCGGCAATCCTTTCTGTTCGAGCTGAGCCTTTTGCTCCATCATATGCGTTATTCTTTTTGTGCAGGCGCACGCTTCATTCAGCTTGTGGTTTGGATCCAATAACTGTTCCCTTGATGTTATCAGTTAATCCCCAGA
The DNA here is from genome assembly GCA_026074375.1 of Tanacetum coccineum. Lineage (NCBI taxonomy): Eukaryota > Viridiplantae > Streptophyta > Magnoliopsida > Asterales > Asteraceae > Tanacetum > Tanacetum coccineum. Next base: position 19,890 of record BQNB010021039.1, on the reverse strand, counting down.
TATAAGCTTTAATTTTCTTGCGTTCGGTCGGGACCATTTCCGGATCATAGTTGAACCAGTCTCAAGAAAGCGCTGAGGTAAGTAGATATGTCAAATCCTTTAACCTTCAAATTCCATAGTTCTTGATCCATTAGCTGAATTTCCTAAAATAGGGGCAAAATCTTCTGTCTTTAACCTTTTATTTCAGTCTAACCGATTGATTAGCAGCCGCTAATCCCTTAGTTGCACCGTGAATTCCACCATGTCAAGGCTACGCCCTTGAAGTGTAGGCTAGCCTAGCAAATTTTAACCTTTCTACCTTCGCACATTCACTGATCGGAAAAACCATTTTAGTTTCTTAAAACCCACCTTCGTAGTTCAACAGCTCCCTGCATGTCTATGGAAGACTGTAGGGCTTAACTTCAATAAATTCCAGCAAAGGTACACTCTTGAACCAGTTGGCGACCCCACCTTGGCCCCAGTTTTCGGTTTTAGATTTGTTCTGTCCCCTGCGTTTACTTGCCTTTTGCTCGCTCTGTCTCCACAGCAGCTTGATCTTGAGTGAGGAGTCGCTCAATAGCAGCTTGGTCTCATTGTTTTGGTGGGCATGATTCTATCACAACACAAAAAGAAAGTATCAATTGAGTATTCATATTTTGACATTAATCACTCTCTTATACAATACGAAACCAACACTAACAAACAGTCACAACAACATCAAGTAGTAAATCAAAAGATAGCCTTTTATTCATTTCTCACCAAAAAGAGTTAATACATATTTGCATGGTTTCACAAAATGATGACAAATCGTTACAACATAATGGCATTCATTTCTACTAAATGAAGATGTCAGTTTAGTGATTATAGAACATAAAGAACACTATATGAAACTAAACTACTAAGAGTCAACGAGGTGGAGATCTTGTGGCTCAGATGGTGAAGGTCTCCTCACGAGCAATTGGATATCCTTTCTGAAGCAGGAGCAGTGGTGGCATACATGCGCAACATACGGATCCCTGGGATCGTATGAGTAACAGGAACCCTCTTAGAGTAACTAGGTTAGAACATTATGGTTCTTGCTTTTGATATGTAGATGTTGTTGTAGTGTTGCTTGAACATTGGTATTCGCCTTTTTATACATCTATTTTACCTTGAAGAAAACGACCTAAAAGCCCAAAAATAATAATTAAAATTGCAAATATATGTTGTTTTTGTGTTTTTGTATGTGCAGGTACGGATATTCACAACTAAACCTCAATATGATCCAACCAAACCTTTGGAAGATGCCTATCTGAATATGGTAACAAGGAGTAATGGAAATAAGAGATTCTTCCGCACCTTGATGGGAGTCCTATCAATCTTTGACAGAGAAGACTTGAAGGCTGTCTATGAACTTGTAATGGAAAAATATCAAGATGAAATTCCTGAAGGCTTTGATAAGATGCTTTGGGGAGATCTGATAATAATGTTTAATCAAGGTGACACTGCTGACTTTTGGGATGAACAGCTTAACTGGAAGATTATTAGCTGGAAATTACATAGTTCCTCAGGGGTACATACTATCATGACAAGTAATGGACTAGTCATTCATATGCTTGTAGAAAACAGATACCCTCTGACCAAGGAAGTGCTTTCACAACTGTTGGATTTGAAGTTAGAAACTGAAGAAGAAAGCACTATGGCTTTGGAGCTGATCAAATTTGTAAAACAGCAGCTGGAAGAATTTGAAGATTCTGATGATGATGACTTAGCCAAATCTGATCATGAAGAGGCAGAAAGGGTTTGAGTGTTGGCTAACCACCACACAACAAATGGTCTTTGGTTCACCATGTCTAACAGACATAAGAACTAACTAGTCCAAGAGCAAACGGCTGCTTGGTAAAGACCTCTCAAATCCGTTCATGGTTGACAATTTACCAAAAATTGTATGGTATTCAATGCACCATAGTATTTATACTGCAGCATGGCTACTCTAGAGCAAATGGCTAGCTGGTAAAGAGTTATCAAATCCGTTTATAGCTGATGATTTACTCAAAATCATATGGTTCTCAATGTACCATGGTCTTACAAACCTAAACATTGGCTAGTCCATAGCAAAAGGCTCATGGTAAAGACAAAACAAATTCGTTTATGGCTGGTAGTTTGCCAAAAACTATATTTTGTTGCAGTCAAGATTGGAGTGCTATGAAGACTAGTTGCTGTCAAGATTTGAAGACTTAAAGACATGTCATTTTGAAGGCAGAAGTTCAAGACAATCCTCTAAAGCTCAAAGTAAAGCCAAAGTACGAAGAAACTTGAAGTTCATGAATGAAGATCAAGTTAGGGAGGATTGTTAGGAAAATATTGTAAACAGACTTAATACTGTTAGTATTAAAGTTAGGTCTATTAGTTATAGTTAGTACTGTTAGTATAGAAGTTAAGTTTGGTATAGCAAGTTAAGTCTGCTAGCATTAACTTACGTTTGGCAGTATTAAAGTTAATACTGTTTGGTCAGACTTTTAAGTCTGTTGTAATTTTAGTAATAGTTATCAATTTAGCGTTGATTTAGAAAGAGATAAGTATTATCTCTTAACGCGTTTAGGGTTCCTTAAGCCTATAAAAGGAACATAGAATAGTATTGTAAACATCAGTTGATTGAGTATTCATAATCAAATAGTAATAGTAATAGCAATTTTAGTATTTGTTCTTGTGTTCGTCTTGGTATAAGTATTGATATTCCGCATCAATATTTATATTCACAGTCATTGTCTCTTATAGTCATTCAAGGCTCATTCAGATCATGTTTATAAGGACCTACAGTCAACAATAATGTTGGTGAATTCATAGGTTTGATAAATCATATATTGTAGGACCATAAGATTTCCCAAGTATATGATAATGCAACAGATGCAGACATCATATAAATATAATTACGTTGCTCTAAGCTCATGACACTGAAGCTTGACATGAATGAATACCAAATCAATGGCCTACATTGCCCGTGATGATGTTCTAACCCGCAAAATACTATGTTCGACATGGTATACGTTCGTTTGCCCAGTGATAGCTAATCACCCGAACGGGGTTGTCAGACCCAATAGATCTATTAATAACATTCGCGCTCACAATCCCTAAATTGACAGTTCATGATAATGGGCTCAAATATGGATTATCGCTACTTAGGCAACACGTAATTATAACATGAAACTTAACCACTTGTGTCCAATTGTAAAGCATTGCATGTTTTTCACCATACCATGTCCTCTTATGTTATATATCTGATAATCCTAAAACAAAATCATCGTCATTAGAATCTATGAATCATTATTTTGATTTAATTGTTACACAAACAATACTTGAACTGACATATAAAGCACCTTACATATGAAACATTAGGGCGCGTTTGGTTTGTACCTCGAAAGCTACTTTCAATCCCACTTATGAATTGGAGTAAAAAACTGCAATGAAACAAAAACATATCAACATATTGCAAACTTTTTATAAAAAAATTAACTATGAATCATTATTTCACCTTCAGCTTAAAGTTGCATGTATAAACAAACTTATAACTCCACTGCCTCTTTAACTCAGACATTTCCACAAACACATTATATGCATATTCCAAAATCTAAATCACCACCAAAAAGCAAAACTGCATCAAACACCCAAATCTAATCTAAATTAGCTAAATAATTAGGAGAAGAATCATAAACACAATCTTTAAGGCATACACACTTTAAGCATGTAAAATTCCAACCGAAAAACTCCAAAAAATGTTTAAACAAATCGAGTAAAATAAGACAATCCAAAAACATCTTCCACAAAAATATTTTGTTGGAACAATAATGAAAGATGCAGCTGTCATTACAAATGATTTAAAAATTACCAAAAAAATTATATCACAAACTTAAGAAAAAGTATCTTATCAAAGCTTCTGGATTTTTGGATCACTATGAAATATGAATTTGTGATTGAGGTATGTGTGAGAGTGATTTAGGGTTTGGATTGAGAGAATATCTCAAAATAAGCTGGAGAGAGGTAGAGACACGTACGTGTTTCAGTCAAGAATACGGGAAAGATATAAAGTATTATACAAACAGGTCGGGCCGGGCCGTTTAAAAGGCATTTAAGGCAGCTGCATTGGGAATACAATCCTGCTGTTTAATATAAAGGTATAATTAGAAAACTTAAATATTGAATATCCAAATACATAGTGAAATAAATAAATCATTGATAATAAACAAAAGTTACAATTTAAAAAGTGTTATATTTAATAACGTAAAAAGTTTTTATTTTTTTCATGTATTCAGCAACGAATGATGTTCTCTTTATGCGATATATATATTTACTGACCAACTTATAACATTAAAGTCAAGATGGCCGAGTGGTCTAAGGCGCCAGTTTCAGGTACTGGTCCGAAAGGGCGTGGGTTCGAACCCCACTCTTGACAAATTCTTTTTTGTTTCATATTTCATATTTTATATTTTATATTTTTATATATAATATAAAGATATTTAAAGCCTTTCCCCTTGCGTTCGACAAATGTCAAGTTGTCTCATTTAAAAAATTATAGATTTGTTTAAAAAATTGTAAAGATTGTTCAACGCAACATTTACTATTTTACATTTGGAAATTTTTTAAAATAGATCGGTCGTCCAAAGGCTGTGTTTGGTTAAAGGCTTATTGGAGCTTATGGGGGCTTGAGCTTTTAAAATAAGCCGGCTTATAAAATAAGTCTTGTTTGTCACGCGGGCTTATGAAAATGCTTTTAAAATAAGCCTCATAATAGGGGCTAAAAACTTTAGCCCGAGGCTTTTGAACCATAAATTACTTATATACCCACAAAAATATCTAACATATACCAAAAAATTATTTAATTATGTCTTTTAGTAATTTTATAATAATAAGCCTCAGCCCCAGCCCATTTGACAAACAACTTTAAAAAAAATACAATTTTAATTTTTGCTTATAATATAAGCCCCAGCCCCAACACAAGTCTCAGCCCCAACCCTAGCCCATTTCGCCAAACACACCCAAAGTGTTTATATTTTTTAGACAGAAAAAACTTCTTCTCAAAATAGATCAGTCGTTCAGTCACTTAAAAAATTGTACTTTTTGTGTAAGTAACTTTTCAAGAATGTTTTTTGGCGACCCATTAAAAGTTTTTTTTTAAGTAACTTTTCTGAAAAGTACACAAAAAAAGTCGCCTAAAGTATATTTAAATATTTAATAGGTCGTCCAAAACATTTCTCAAAAATTACTTACACAAAAGGTACATTTTTTTAGGCAACTTGAACGACTGATCTATTTTGAGAAGTCAAGTTCTTTTAATTTAAAAAAGTATACACTTTTAACGACTGATATATATAGAGAATTTTCCCTTTCACATCCATAATTTCATGTACACATTAAACTAGGAACTATGTTTTAGAACCACTCATATCAACTTTTACCATTTTTCTAATGAAAACCGATAGAAGAAAAATGCAATTTAACTTAAGTTACACAAGTCTACATACGGAGCAACTTAATCAAATTACTTTACTAGATCAAAGTTGTAGTTTAGGTTTTCTGTTTTTTCCCTAAAAAATTGTAATGCAATTGTGATTTTCATGTTTAACCAAATATGATTCTTATCAACTATGCTCTCGAACTTACAATAATTTCTCTCTTCCTACTTCCATAAACAAAACAAATTTAGTTGTGATTCACCATTCAGTTTCTTATTATAATTATTTTAATTTAATCATGATACCTTAAGGGTTCGTTTGTTTAACGGTTTTGGCTTGACTTTTGAATTTGACATCAAAAATCTAGCGTTTGGTTAAAAAATTGTGCCCACAAGATTGGCTTTGATGCCAAATATTTTGCCATACTCAAATCTAGCGGGAATAATCGGGTTTTAAAAAAAATTCAGTCACGTCTTTTCTCTTGTTTCAAAATAGTGGGCCCTCATTTAATATCAATCACGCATTTCTATTTACATTTTATTTTATAATAATAAATTTAATTATTTTTCTATGATATATTTTTAAAATAATAATATTATATCATTTATATATTTTCTCTCTTCTATTTTTTTTCTTAAAACTTAAACCAAGCCCAAATCCAAATCCTCTGACAAACCAAACGGACCCTAAGAACTCTACATAGAGGGAAGGGTATCATGGCGCTGCGAGCATGCCATTCCAACGTGGAACAACCAATGTTGCCACCATTCAGGCGCTACCTCCGCATGCCATTTGCCAAGCTAAGGAATTGACGTCGCGTGAAACAGAGAAACCTCGTTTTTTTCTTTTTTATATGGGTTTGAGTTTTACTTGTGTTGTATTTGTATTTGGTGTGTGAAGGGTAGTTGTGTGCGAATTGTGTGTTTTAGTGTGTGTGCGTGGTGTTGTGGAAACGATGAAGTTCTAATTTTTTTATGAAAAAATTGTTAAAAATCAAATATAATAAGTAAGTAATTTGTAATATTAATCCTTGGAGGGTGTGTATGTATGTATTAGTCCTTATAGGTTAAATTCCTTTCAAATAGTAATATAATTTGTAATTTTAATTTTGTAACTTAAAAAAATATTATTTGTATTTTTATTTAATAAATGAAAAATTAGTTAATTTGAAAAAATAAAAATCATTAAATAAAATGATGGTCCCAAAAGAGGAAAATAGTTTGAGTGATGAGTGAAAAGGTATTTTGGTGTGTAAATATAAAAAGTAGAATGTTGAAATGGCGCTAAGATTACAAAATGAGTTCAGCCATGACACTCCTTACTCTTAGCTAAAATAATTTGTTACAATGTGATCATAAATGATTTGCACATTGTTAATCAGAGCCTGTGTATGATGCTGACTTGGATACTTCAATGCGTGGGTGATGATATCTGAAATAAGACAAGGAAGAAATGCTTGGGTTAGCATGGAATGTAGGAGTGGACCCTACGAGCCGGCTCCAGCATGAGAATCAGATGACATGAAATGTGGTAAGTGTTTAGAGAGACAGAGTAGTAAGGGAATAGAAACATACCTCTTTTGTGCAAATGAGCTGGCTATTTATAGGCAAACCATAGGAATGACCTAGACTTTGCTATGTGTATCATTTAGATTGGATGAGAGGAGCATGATCTTGTTAGCCAATGAGAGAGCGTCTATTGAGGCTCCAAGATCTTGCGCATGTGCAACGGTTATGCACGAGTGGGAATAAAAGACAACCATTTGTCTTTGTTGGATCCACAAGATATTCTATTTTGTCTTTAGCACGAAGCCTTTTTCTTTTACTAGAAGCTTTGGTTCCTCGAAAGCTTTAGCTCCGTTGTGGGAGAACTTCGATGTGTATTGGCGAATTTTCTTATTGTTGCCCGGTGGACTTTACGCCAATGATCACTTCGAAGTGTCATGTGTATAAAATCGAAAGCTAGGCTCCGGCCTTAAGATGGGGTACACCATCAAGCCTCCCAGTCTGATGTGTTATGTTGGTCTTCGTAGCATAAGGCATCGGACTCTCTAACATTCAAAGAGTATTTTGGCGCGATTTTAAATACATCTTTTCAAAATTAAATGTTGGGGTCTCAAAGCGTTTTTTCGGCGCCTGTCATTTCTTTTCCTCAGAAGGTACTCATGTATTTTTACCATAAATTCTTACGCATGACTCCAAGCGCCTTTAATCTTTAACTGATTATTTTGTCTAGTGAGGCACATGTACATCTTAGATTTATTCATCTTCGTGGTATAAATGTAACACCCCAAAATGAGTCGCAGCGTAAATATGTCCGCGAGCATTACTTCATAATACAATAGCACAAGATATGAGAGAATGACCTCTAAACGAGTCGTTTGAAAAGTAATCTTTGTAAAATTTGGACTCCAATGCACATCAGATATGTCAAACATCCTATTCACCTGAGAAATACATGCTTAAAAGTGTCAACATAAAGTTGGTGAGTTCATAGATTTATGTAAATGTAAACGTAAATGTAGGATCAAAAGAGTTTGGTGTCTACTGCTTCACCATAGTATCATGAAAAGTATTTAACAATTAATGATGTTCAATGAAAGTAGTGTGAACCATAAGATTTAAAACGTATGACAATTGTAACACATACAATATCACAAAATGTAATTACGACTGCACTAAGCTCATGACACTAACGCTACGACATGAATGTATGCAATTTAATGCCAATGAATGTCCCATGTAGATGTCAACCCGTAACATCTAAATCTGATATGGTATGTGTTCATTAGTTCGGTTTGCCAAAACTAGTGAGAGCTACTCACCGGAACGGGGATGTCAATCCCAAATAGATCTATTTATAATACACGCGCTTACATCAGTAATTAACAATTCATGATAGTGGGCTTTGTGAATTATCGCTACTTAGGCACGCTACGTAATTATTGTAAATATTGAAAAATATTGTACTTATGTCCTTTTGTAAAATAAGAAATGTATCTCGCATCGAGATTTGTAAATGAGTATGAAAACGTGTATGTAAATGAGTTTGGAATCAATCATGTAAACGAGTTTGTGAACAAATTATGAAAACGTGTATGTAAACGAGTTTGTGATCAATCATGTAATCGAGTTTGTAAACGAGTATGTAAACGGGTTTGTAAATACGCTATGAAAACAAGTATGTAAACGAGTATGTAAACGGGTTTGTAAATACGCTATGAAAACACGTATGTAAAAGAGTTAGAAAACGAGTATGTAAACGGGTTTGTAAATACGCTATGAAAACAAGTATGTAAACGAGTATGAAAACAAGTATGAAAACAAGTATGAAAACGAGTATGTAAACAGGTTTGTAAATACGCTATGAAAACGAGTATGTAAACGAGTATGTAAACGAGTGTGTAAACGAGTTATGAAAACGAGTATGTAAACAAGTATGGAATCAATCATGTAAACGAGCATGTATTCTCCCCCAAAATGGTTCAAACAAGTAAAATAGGGGCTATGAGACTCACCTCAAGTAATGGAATTGATTTAGAATAAATCAACAATGAATGACGTCACAAATAACCGGAATGCCACCTAATATATTTATAGGTCGGATAAGAATAATGTAATCGAAATAAATTGAGACGTTGTATTTTATATCGTTATATCACCACCTAATAGTTTGTGTTTAACTTTAATAAATAAATCAATTCTAAACAAGTTTTTCTAGTTTTATATCGTGCGATTCGACCGTAAATAGTTAAAAACACGAAATAAAATTCTGCCAACTTTTGCCGAAAAACTATTTTTGTCGGTATTGTTTCAAATCGCCATAACTTCTTCGTTTTACATCCGTTTTTAGCTTTCTTTATATGCATGGAATCATGTTAAGATGTAATAACACGTTTTTAAGGTTTTAACTTGTCAAAAAAATCCGCAACTAACTGATTAGAAGCTGTTGTCCCTAAGGGTTGTTTTTAATACTTTTCGTCTAATATTTCTACTCCATTTTCATACCACAAAACCACTAGTCTATATATTTCAATCACCTTTCACAATCACAATCATCTACTAACCTAATCTCATCCAAATCTTCACAATATCATGAAATAACCATAAGATCAAATAAGCTAGTTTATGAATTATAAACCTAATCACATGACTAAAATCATAAGTAAGTAGTGTTCTTGATTTCTTTGCAAATGTTTATAAAAGTATACTAGTTGGTAATATAACTTTATAACTAAGATGTTTATACGTAAAAATACATAATGTAAGTATAGAAACATGAATATACATAAACAATATGTATGAAAATCAAAAGAGTGAATGTAGTATGCTTACAAAGTGGATGATAAAAAAGAAACCCTAGATTTTGATTCTAAACCTAGAATCTTTATAAAAACCCCAAATCTTGATTATGAAAACCTTAACTTGATCTTTAAAATACTTGTCTTATAATTGAAAACCCCTAACTTGATCTTGAAAACCCTTGATTTAACTGAAACCCTAAACTTAGAAATCCAAACTAGCATCACATTAGATATAAACCATAAACACAATTGATACTTTGTACTATCAGAAAATTGGACATAACAATGGATTGTTTCTTGCTTGAGTGGGCCGTGGGTTAGGATAAGAGAAAAGAGAGTTTGTGTATATATTTTTTTCTAGTGATAAAATGAGTGTATGAGTTAGTTGCTTATATATACAAGTATGAGATAATATCTAAGGGACACCAAGTACCATTTAGCCATAAATCATGGGGGGGCAGCCTATAAGGTGATTGGTAAGGGGTTGTAAGTGATTGGTATGAGGTTGTAAGGACGTTGCTAGGATGTGTAAGTAGTTGGTAAATACTAGCCCATGGTAATACATTTAAGTAAAACTTGGTATTGTTTTTGTGTTGATATGTGTATGTAACCGGCCATAGTGCTTTGTGTGTAAGGGTTTATATAATTTTTGGGTATTGGGTATAATTGTGGGTATTTGGTTAAGATTACAAAGGTAGAAGGGTTTACATGCATGCAAAAAAGTTTCAAAGTGCGAAACGTAAATGTTTTACGTACCGTATAAAAATATAATATGAAAAGTTATAAATTATTTTTATAGAAATAATATAACACTTGTTTGATGTAAACTTTTATTTGTTTGATGTCGGTTTCTTTTGATTGTTGATTTTTAGTTTACGCGATTTAACTTAACGGTTGAAATTAAAAGTGAACCCGTAAAAGTTCAAAGTAAATAGTTAAAGTTATATTTACGTGCTATGACCTGTTATTATAGGTTGTTACAGGTCTCCCTATGTTAATGAATTTTTCTTCCCAAAATTCAGCTTCGAGTTGCCTTCGAAGTGGTGTTGGTGAAAGAGTGCGTGTATTATCTTTATCCTCAAAAACGTGGTAGCCAATTTTGTTTCTTAATATAGTAGAGTCTCATTGGATGCGGTTCCTATTCCTTGTATTACCACTTAAAATTTTTAAATCCTCGACATTTTTCTCCTTAATTGCACTTAGCTTGATCTTCCAACTGAATTCTGTGAAATAGGTTAAACAATCTATATGTTGTGATATTAATTTGAATCATATTAGTTTTCTTTATCAGTTCCTTTTGGCTTATAAAGTGGACTAAGCTAATAAATTGTCCTATCAGGGTGATATAGACATTTTTACTCTATATAGACGTCTCTCATTTTCTAAGTTTTCTTGGTACTGCGTCCGCGTTTGAATAAGGGTGATATAGTATATTCCGCTGATCAATGGATAAACTCTGTTTGGAGAGGGTCAGGGGCCATAAATTAGGGGGGGCGATGTTTATGGTGATAGTGATGCGTCGCGACTTTCGGCTTAGATTTGGTATGAGATTATGTCGGATTTTGTAAAGTTAAGGATGGTGTAAAGGTCTACTTAGTACTATGATGCTACTTCAGATTCCCATGACAACTTGGTCTTTATAATAGCATGACACAAATTTTTTGTATTTTGGGTATATAAGTAGAGAGTTGATTTTGACAAAAGTTTTAGGGTGACTACTAACTCGCATGATATGGAGTTACCTGGGGGAAAAAAAATTTTATACATAGGTGGAATCAGGCTATGTATTTTGAGGACTACGATGACATTGTCATTTTATCAAATTTATGTTAATGTATAAAAGAAGTTTTGGAAATAGTTGTCACTAGCGTGACAGACAATTATAAGATGGGAACATGGTAGTTTATAGGATGACAATAAAATGGTATGCGAGAAAACTGTCAGATGGTTTATAAGACAATATCTAAATAGCTCATAAGGTGATAGTAAAATAATTTATGTGATAAAAAATAGTTTCAGAAAGTAAAAACAAGATGATTCATAAAGTGATAGTAACGTGTTTTTGAGATGATTGCAAAGTAGTATAAAAGATGATAATGAGGTAGTTTATAAGATGATATGAAAATTGTTTATAAGATGGTAATGAATTGATTCATAAAATGGTAGCAAGTTAGTTTATGTTCTGATAGCTTATACCAGTTTATGAAAAATTTTATGAAATAGTAAAAATTTATATTTATTCTTTTTTTTTTTAATTTTATATTTTTTTTTATTTTTTTTTATTTATTTATATTTTTTTTTACTTTTTTCTATATTTTCATTTTTTATTTTAAGTTTTTAAATTTTTTTTTTTATTTTATTTTATTTATTTATTTTTTTTTCTCTCTTAAAGTTAGTATTTTATTTAATTTTTTTTTTTTTTATTTTATTTTTCTTTTTTTTTTTAATATCTTTTAAGTTTTGTTTTTATTTTGTTTTTTATTTTATTTTTTATTTTTGTTTTTTTTCTAAGTTTTTTTTTCTTTTTTATTTTTTCTTTTTTTTTTTTTTTATTTAGATTTATAAATTTTTATATTTAAACTTTAATTTTTTTATTAAACTATTTTTTATTTTATTTTTTTTTTTTTTTTAATTTTATTTTAAAAATTTTTAATTTATAAAGATTTATATTTTTATTATAAGTATTTTTTTATAATTTTTATTTTATTTTTTTTTATTTAATTTTTTTTTTTTCTTTTTTTTTTTAAAATTTTTTTCTTTTTTTTTTTTTTATTTTTTTTAAATTTTTTTTTTTTTTTCTTTAGTTTTTTTATTTTTAATTTTTATAATTTTTTTTTTTTATTTTTTTTTCTAAGATTTATATTTTATTTTATTATTTTTAATTTAACTTATATTTTTAAGTTTAAATTTTTTCTATTTAAGTTTATTATTATTTTTTCCTTTTTACTAATTTTAAGCTTTTTTTTTTTATATTTTATATTATTCTTTTTTTTATTTTTTTTAATTTAACTAATATATTTTTTATTCTTTCTAGATTCTTTTTTTTTTTTAATTTTAAGTTTCTATTTTTTTTATTAATAATTTCTTAATTATTTTATTTTTTTTTATTAAGTTTTTTAATTTTTTTTTTTATTTTATTTTTTTAGTATCTGTCTAACTATTATTTTTTTTTTTAATAATTTTTTTCTTTTTTTTTTTTTTTGATTGTTTTTTTTTTTTCATATTTTAGTTGTTTCTTTTCAAGTTCTTATATTTATTTATAAGTTATATTTTCTTTATATTTTTTTTTTTTTTTTTTTTTTTTTTTTTTTATTTTTTTTTTTTAAATTATTATTTTTTATTTTTAAATTTTATTTTTTTTTTATAAGTAAGTTAATTTTATTTTTTTTTTTTTTTTTTATTTTTATTTTTTTTTATAATTTTTATTCAAATTTTATTATAAAGATTTTTTTTATCTTTTTTTTTTTTTTTTTATTTTTTTTATTTATTAATTTTATTCTTTTTTTAATTTTTTTTTATAAATCTTTTATTTTTATTTTTTTTTTTTTTTCTTTTTTTTTTAATTATTTTTTATTTATTTTTTTTTTTTTTGTTTTTTTCTTATCTTAAAATATCTTTTATTAATTATTTTTTAACAATTAATTTTTCTTTTTTTTTTTTTATTATTATTTTTACATATATTCTTTATACTTTTTTTTTTTTTTTAAAATCTCGTATTTTTATTTTTTTTTTTTTTTACATTATTATTTTCTACTTATTTTTTTATAATAAGTTTTTTTTTATTTTTATATTTTTTTAAGTTTATTATATTTTTTTTTTTTTCTGTTTTTATTTATTTTTTTTTTTTATTTTTTTTTATTTTTTTTCTATTTTTTAAGTTTTAAAATTTTAATTTTTCATATTTTTTTCCTATTTTTTTTTTTTTTATTTAAATTTTTTTTTTTTTATTTTTTTTGTTTTATAAATTTAATATTTTTAATTTTATCTTTTTTTTTTTTTTTATAAATTTATATTAAGTTATTTTTTAAGTTTTTTTTTTTTTTTTTTTATGAATTTATTATTTTTTTTATTATTTTTTTTTTATTATCTATTAATTTTTGTTTTATTTTAATTTTTTATTATAATTTTTTTTTTTTTTTTTTTTAATTCTTTTTTTTTTTCTTTTTTTTTTTACTTTATATTCTTTATTAAATTTTTTAAGTTTCTTTTTTTTTTTTAATTTTTTTTTTTTTAATTTTTTATAATTTTTTTTTTATTTTTATTTTTCTTTTATTTTTTTTTTTTTTAAATTTTTTTTTTTTATTTTTAAGGTTAATCTATATATATTTGTTATTTTTTTAATTTTCTTTTTATTTTATTTTTTTTTTTTTTTTACATTTTTATATTAAGATTTTTTTTTTTTTAAAAAATTTTATTTATTATTTTTTATTCTTTTTTTAAAAAAATTTTTTTTTTTTTTAAGTTATTTTTTTTTTTTTTTTTTTTTTTTCATATTTTTTATAAATTTTTTTTAAATATTATCTTTTTTTTTTAATTTTATCTTAAATACTATTTTTTTTTAATTTTTATTTTTTTATTTTTTTATTTTTATTTTTATTTTTTATTTATTTTTTTTTAAGAATTTTTAAGTAATTTTTTCTTTTTAAGGGATTTTTTTTTTTTTTTTTTTTAGTCTTATTGTTTTTTTAAAAAATTTTTTTTTCTTTATTTTTTATTTTTTTTTTTGTTATTTTTTTTTTTCATTTTTTTATTATTTTGATTTTTTTCATATCCTGTTTTAAAATTTTTTATTTTTTTGTTTTGTTTCTTTATTTTTATTAAATTTTTTTTTATTAAATCATATAATTTTAAAATTTTATTTACATTTTTTTATTATTTAATTTTTTTTTTTTTTTTACGTTTTTTTTTTTTTTTTTTTTTAATTTTTTTTTTATTTTTTTTTTATTTATTTTAAGTTTTTTTTTTTTTATATATATATTTCGTTATTTTTTTGTTTAAGACTGTTATTTTTTGTTTTATTCTTTTAAAGTTTTTATTTTTTTATTTATTATTTTTTTTTTTTTATTTTTTTCTTTTATTTTTTTTTTTTTTTTTCTTCTTTTTTTTTTTTTTAAGCTTTTCTTTTTTTTATTTTTCTTTTTTTTTTTTTTTTAAGATTTTTTTTATTATTTTATTAATTTTTCTATATTTTCTTTTTTTTTTTTTTTTTTTTTTTTATTAATTGTTTTTTTTTTTATATTTGTATTTTTTTTTTTTTTTTTTTTTTTTTTTATTTTTCTTAATATTTCTTAATTATTTAAAATTTTTCTTTTCTTTTTTTCTTATTTTTTTTTCTTATTTTTTAATTTTTTATTTTTTTTTTGTTTTTTTTTATTATTTATTTTATTTTTTTTTTTTTTTTTTTTTATTTTTTTTTTTATTTTTTTTTTTTTTTTTTATTTTTTTTTTTATATTTTTTCTTTTTATTTATTTTTTTTTTTTTATTTTTATTTTTTTCTAAGTTTAATTTATTTTCTATTTGTGTTTTATTGTTTTTTCTTTTTTTTTTATTCTTTTTTTTTTGTTTTTATTTTTAATTTATAATTTTTTTTTTAATTTTTATTTACGTATCTTAAGTTTTTGTTTTTAAAATTTATTTATTTTATTTTTTTTATTTTTTTTTTTTTTTTTATTATCTCTTTATAAAAAAAAAAATTTCTCTTTTTATCACTTTTTCTAAATTTTATTTTTATTTTTATAAGCTTTTTTATACTTTTATTATTCTTTTATTATTTTTTTTTATTTTTATTTGTTATTTTTTTATTTTTTTATTATTTTTATTTTTATTTTTAATTACTTTATTTTATTATAATTTTTTTTATATTTTTTTTTTTTTTTTATTTTCTTTTTTTTTTATCTTATTTTAAGATTTTTAGTTTTTATTTTATTTTTTTTTTTTTTTAATTTTTTTTTTTTTTATTTTTTTTTTTATAATATTATTTTATATTTTTTTTTATTTTATTTTATTTTTAAGTTTTTTCTTATTTGTTTATATTTTTTTCTACTTTTTTTTTTTTTTTTTTTTTCTTTTTAATATTTTTTTTCTTTTTTTTTTTTTTTTTTATTAATTTTCTTATTTTTTATTTTTTTTTTTTCTTTTTTTTTATATAAGATTTTTGTATTTTTACTATTTCTTTATTTTTCTTATTCTTTTTTTTCTATTTTTCTTTTTAATTTTTTTATTATTTTTTATTTTTTTATTCTTTTATTTTTTATTATTTATATTTTTTTTTCTTTTTTTTTTATTTTTTTCTTCTTTTCTATTTTTTTGTTATAATCTTTATATTTTTTTTTAAATTTATTTTATTTTAAGAATTTTTATTTTTTTTTTTCTTTTTTTTATAATTTTATTTCTATTTTTTTTTATTCTCTTTTTTTTTTTTTTTTTTTTAAAGTAAGTTCTTTTTTTTTTATTTAATTTTTTACAGATTTTTTTTTATTTAAAATTAAGTATTTTTTGTAAATGTTTATAAAAGTAAACTAGTTGGTGATATAACTTTATAATTAAGATGTTTATGTATTAAAATACATTATAAAAGTATAGAAACATAAATGAACATAATATATATGTATGAAAATCAAAAGAGTGAAAGTAGTATGCTTACAAAGTATGTGATCAAATAGAAACCCTAGATTTTGATTCTAAACTCAAAATCCTTATGAAAACCTAAATCTTAATTATGAAAACCCTAACTTGATCTTGAAATCCCCTTGCTTAGAAATGAAAACCCTAACTTGCAACTAACTTGAAACACCTTAGAATATACCTTTGATTAACCTTGTATGCTTGTAAAATCAATAAAATAAAAACTATGGATTATGTGGTAGCTTAATTTGACCCGTGGGTTTTGAGGTAAAAAGGGAAGAGAGTTTTTAATTTTTTAGCTTTGTGAATTGTGAAGTATGAAGCTATTTTGATGGTCTTTATATACTAGAAATATCTAGGGGACAAGTTTCTTACAAAATCTCAAGAGATTAGGAGGGAGGTGCGGTTGGTGGTGATTGGTATGGAGGAGAATTGGTTTTGTCATAATTTGTAAGAGAGTTGATGAAGTGTGTAAGAAGTTAGCTAGTGAGGTGGTAATAAGCACATGGTAATTTTCAAGTGAATCTTTGGTATCATTTTGGTGTTGTGTTGAAGGTAAACCGGACCTAGGGTGGTTTTGGTGTAGAATTTTATAAATTTTAGGTATTGGTATAATTCTGGGTATTTGGTTAAGTGTAGATAGGTAGAATGGTTTACATGCATGCAAAAGGTTTCAAATTGCGAAACGTAAACGTTTTACGTAACGTATAAAAATAAAATATGAAAAGTTATAAATTATCTTCGTAAAAAATATTATAACACTTGCTTGATGTAAACTTTTATTTGTTTGATGTCGATTTACGTTGATTGTTGATTTTTAGTTTACGTGATTTAACTAAACGGTTGAAATTATAAGTAAACGCGTAAATGTTAATAATAAATAATTATGAGTTTATTGACTTAAAATGACCTGAAAATGTGAATTGTTACAGTCTCCCCCTGTTAAAAGAATTCCGTCTCGAAATTCAGTTTGAGTTGCCTTCCGGAGTAGTGTTGGTGAAAAGGTGTGGGTACTTGTTGCGGGATACTATTCTTAATCCTCCAAAAACGTGGTAATTAATTTTGTTTTTTTTCAATACAGAGAGTCTCAGTGGGACGAGTTTCAACTCTTTGCTTATACCATGAAGAATTCTGTTCTCAACATTCTCCTTCCTAATTTCTTAACTTGATCATTCCAAGATTTGTGATGGTAGGTTCAAATTTACCGTTATTACCAAAGTTTATCTCTTAGCGGCTTTCCTCGTTCCTTTTGATTTAGAGCATCAAATATAATACTTGTCCTTTCAGGGCGATAATTAATATATACCTATGATGGCGTTACCAATACTAAGTTCTACGACATTATGCCGACTTTAAATGGGTGCTTTATAAATTTTTACCATGACAAGTAAGCTCGTTGGCGGATTTCCTTAGGGCGACTAGTGATGCGTCTTGACTTTTTGGCTTAGGATTTGGTATAAGATGATGTCGATCTTTATATAGTAAGGTGGTGTAAGGGTCTATTTAGTTATTATGATGACCAACACGTTTTATGAATACACACACAAAGGTTTGCATTTCGGGAATATAAGTAGAAAATTGACTTTGAAAAAAAAGTTTCAAGGTGACTATTCTTAGCATGACATGATCCTTCCTGAATTATACATAGGTGATCAAGCCATGTATAATGAAGGCTAACGATGCAATGCTTATTTTCGTCAAATTAGCGTTATGTAAATAGTAGGAAAATGGTTTTATAATGTGACACAAGATGGAAACAAGGTAGTTTATAGGATGACAACCAAATGATTTTCAAGATAACTGTAAGATGCTTTATAAGATGATAGTTAAATGGTTCATTTGGTGATAGTAAAATAATTCATGTGATGAAAAATGGTTTCATAAAGTAAAACACAAGATGATTCATAAGGTGATAGTAACGTGGTTTTTGAGATGATTGCAAAATAGTATATAAGATGATAATGAGGTAGTTTATAAGATGATGGAAATATAGTTTATAAGATGATATGAAAATTCTTTATAAGATGGTAACGAATTGATTCATAAAATTGTAGCAAGTTAGTTTATGTATGATAGTAAATCGGTTTATAAAAAATTTGTGAATTAGTAAAAAATCACAAGATAATCTTCATGGTGATAATAAAATGGGTTATTAAGCTAAGTAATAGCAATATGGTTCGCATGATGGTAAGAGATTAGTTTATAAAGTGATAGTTTACTAGATGATAGTAGAAATGGTTTATAAAGCAATTGTAGAATAGTTTACTAAATGATGGTAAAATAATTTATCATAATGGTAACAAGGAAAAAAATAATAATTTATAAAGTGCTTGTGAAATGATTTATTATTGATAGTGGAAGTATTTTATAAGATGGTAACAAGATTATTTATAAAACTATAGAAAAATAATTTACGTATTGTTAATAAATTGGTTTATAAGGTAATGATGAATTGGGTAGGAAATTACTTTATATGTCAGTAACATAGTTTATAAATGATGGTTTATCAATCGATAGTAAGGTAATTTATTAATAACAACAACTTTGTTTATGAGACGATACTAAAATAGTTTATGAGGTGGTATCAAAATAGTTTTCGAGAGAATTACGTGACAGCTCATAATGTAATAGTAAGGAGTTTATAATGTGGTAATAAATAGTTTGCGAATCGATAACGAAATAGTTTATAAAAATGACCATGGAAGCAATTTATGGAAGACAACGAAATAGTTTATTATGTGGTAGTGAAATGATTTATACGGTAGTTGTAAAAAAATTTAAGGGATTATAATAGTTTAAGGAGTGTTTGCATAAATAAATAGAGAGTTAGAGTAAAACTTAACGGAATTTTCACAACAAATTAATTTGATAGATAATTGATTTCATTGTTTTTCCGCCAAAAGACTACATAGTTTCCTAATACTACAAATCTCCAATACTAGTCAATACATAGATGATGAAGCAACATATCTATGGGCGATGTCCGAACTGACTGGTCATGAAATCCTTGAGTTTTTTTGAAGTCCTCTTGGTCCTGACAGTGGGATATCCTACTATGTGTAAGCTCTTCCTGAACCAAGGCTAACTGACGCTCAATCTTAATACGATTATGTCTCTCATCCCTCATACGGTTATGAAGAACCGTCTCGACTGCCCTCATCGTCCTAACCGTATCCCGTAGAGTAGCCCTCTCTGCCTCAACAACATCTAACCTATCTCTCAGAGCCCTCAACTCCTCCTATATGGGAACCTCTAGCAAATGCTCCTGTATACCCTATATCGCCTCCCCGTGTTGGTCTAACCTCATTACAACGGTCAATGCGGGCAAAATAGCTGAAGTGACGAGCATAGGGTGGGTAACATCCACACCGATCTCGATCGTATCCCTAATACTCTCCTCGGAGGAATCGGTAGAGACAAAAACAGCGGGCGCAGACATAACCTGCACAAGCAAGAGTTTATATAAATCGCCTTTATACGAAACCATGCAAGATGCGTGAAGTATAAAAGGTAAACGTGATGCAAGATGACGTATGGTAAAATGAATATGCACT
>BQNB010021038.1:37296-64742 GCA_026074375.1 Tanacetum coccineum | reverse complement strand
TATACCCTGTTATGTACTACCTTCAAACACATTTGATTTTGTTATATATGTTGTATCACTATTTATAAACTTATATATGTTCTCCTTTTTATGTATGTGACGAGATCTTTTCTCCGACTAGTACGTGGAAACAAATTATGGGGGTGTATGTTAAATAAATGGTCCCTGTGGTTTACATTGATGTGAATGGACGATAATGCCAATGCTAGGCGTACAATCGAGTCAAACCGACCTCGAGCTTGACAGGGCTAGAGCTTGGCTCGAAAAAATAGTTAGTAGGTTTGAGCTTGGCTTGATAGTTCGTCAAACTTTAACCATCCAGGCTTGAGCTTGGCTCGAGTAGGATTCAATCAAAGTTTCAGCACGGCTTGAAAAGCTTGAATGTATAAAAAAATCATTCTATTTAATAGCCAGATACCCAAACTCGTCAATAAACATATGTATAAAGTAAAACAAACGAAAACTATAACCGAAAACCATTAATAAAATCTATAATAACATTCTCGTACCAAAGTCCAACATTAGAATTAAATAATTAATTTTCAAACGTATAAAATATTTAAACAAAATATATCTAATGAGGGTTTATAAGGTTGACGGACCCTGAATTCTTGAGCGAAATGATCTCCATAACTCAGATAACTTCTTTTGCATTTTTTGTAAGAACTTGATGGAGTTTATATTGTGTTAGTTGACTACACCAACAATAAGAAAGCAAATGCTATTTCACAACTAAAATGATACAGCTATATCATAGAAGAGCCAAGCATTAAATATAGTGTTGTATTAGTTAAACCCCATTATTATATCACTATGGTATAACATATGTGATTCATTTTATGTTTATGTATCATGACTATGTTCTTTTCGTATCTATTTAGTATCTAATACTTAGTGTAAATTGCAAAAATCGTCCCTAAGGTTTTGCCAAATCGCATGTTTCGTCCCAAATAGTTTGAAAGTGCATAGATAGTCCCTAAGGTTTTGCCAAATTGCATGTTTCGTCCCTAGGTTTTGCCAAATTGCATGCTCCAGGGACGATTTTTTGCAAAATAGTTTTGATTTTGAGACTATTTATGCACTTTCAAACTATTTGAGACGAAACATGCAATTTGACAAAACCTTAGGGACGATTTTTGCAATTTACTCTAATACTTATATTCACTGGTACAAAATGGTTTTTAAAAACGGTTAATACCAATCTTTTAAAACGGTTTTGAACCGTTCTATCATAGAGGGTAGTAAATAATGAGGATGATTATTTACGACGGTTTTGAACAGTTTTAAAAGACATACACCACATACCACTTTATTAAATATAATATTAATATATCACTTGGTACTATTTCTTTTTTACAACAAGCAAGAACAATCGTTCTTTTAAACAAATATTAAAAAAATTATATTTTTATTTTCTAACTTTCTTGCACCATGCTATACCAGAATATATTTTTTCTGGTTAAAAAACCAAACTTCATGCCTGAATAAAAATAAACTAGAATATTAACAGCAAATCAAATAGATAAAACCATTACTTAACAATTAATAAACTAAGATGACAATCTCATACCCAAAAATATCAAACTTTCATATCCAAAGTTGTTTGTAACCTAAAATCTCAATTTTGTGAGAGATGAATTAAATAAAATTGTTACACCGAATTCTTCAACCCATTCGTCAATATGTGCCCGCATACTCTTGGGTTTCATGTAATTCCAAACCTACAAACAAATCAAAATGAAAGGCCAGTCAATCTTTTACAAGACAATACAATTTTTTATGTATAGCAAAGTAAATAAATCTTTGCAAGTACTCACCATACAACCCGTCAAACCACGAAACTAAGATAAAATCCCCGTGTTTAGGACTATTTATGAAATTATCGGGTATATTTCTTATAGACATCGGCCATTTTGCCAACAATGTCAAGAATTTACACCTACAAAATTAAATAAGCTACATATTGTTCAAAGTATACATAAATACTCCTATGATATCTGCAATACTTTATAGACAAAATAACACAAGATTGAGTAAAAAGATTCATACTTTAAATTAGACTTTTTCCCCTAAAATGAAATTTTTGCCCGAATTTATGGATAATGTTTTGTTTCAATATGATTTTGGAAGACAGGAAGGCTTTAACTGTTAAGATGGGATGAAAAATGGAAGGTTTGTTGTTAAGTTGTTGATTTTGGAAAGGTTTTAATGAGGGCGGGGCGGCGCATCAAAGGAAAAATAAAAGAGAAACAAGATCTACTTAGTAGGGTTTTGGTGAAGTTATAAAATCTTGAGTTATTTTTCTATAAAATAATGACTTTTTTTAAAACGGTTAAATTCAACCGTTGTAAATAACAAGCTTATGTTATAAAATAGTGTGTTTCTTTAAAACGGTTAGATGCAACCGTTTCAAAAAATAATATTAAATTATAAAATGTTGGATTCTTTTAAAACGATAATATATAACCGCTTTAACTAACTTTAAATAATGAGAAGAAATTGAATAAACTAAGTAGCCCTTCTAAAAAAAGCATCTTATATTACGTTTTTCAAGTTAACCATGATATATAATGTTTTCCAAATTATTTAGTAAGGTAGAACTAGAACCCGTTTAAAATGTGCGTTGTAAAATGCTCATTCTCTACTAGTGATTATTATATCACTCCGATCTAACATATTATTTACTCACATATTCTCGATAATCCTCAACTATGTGTTAAGTATATTTATATAATACACCATTAAAAAATTGGTTTAACGGGTTTTTATTAAATCCCGTGAAGTAACGGGTCGATAATCTAGTTAACAAATAAAAATACAGAAGAGTTAATTAGTAATCCCAAACACCCCGAATGTCCATTTGTGTTTTTAAAACCCTAAAAACCTCATCAGCTATAAAACCCAAACCCCGCATTCATCATTTTCTTAAAAAATTATGGCTAATTTCATGAAGATATTTTTTATCACCATCGCCCTTTTAATCGGTTTGGTTGCTATTCTTTTGGATCCTGGTTTTTTTTCAACTGTGTTTAAGACCTCCGGATATGAAGGAGAGACTTGGGCTGTACTTATAGCCGGGTCAAACGGATGGAATAACTACCGTCATCAAGTAATAATACATCTTTTATTTTTATTTAATCTCATATTTAAGGCTGGAAAAACAATCGACGCTAGGTATTTACTTGTTCTATGTTGATTAAATGTCTTTTTCTGTTATTTTGTAACTAGTTTTAATGCCCGTGCACGCACGGGGTTTAGACATTATGTTTTTTTAATACATGTATGATTTTTATTTTTATTTTGTTTTATAAGTTATGTTATAGAGTATTATCGAAATCATATGAAGAGAATAGATTCATATCTTATATATATTATATGAGCTTGAGGATAATTACTATTTTTTTTTTCTTTTGATTTACCTGTTAACTAACTCGACATTGTGAGCCGACTAATCTCTACAAAACTACTCTTTTAGGTAGCCCAAAGTCGGCTCATGTGAACCTTCGAGGCCACAAGGGGATAGAGGTGCGCAAATCAGTTAACCAGTTCGGTTCGGTTTGAGTCAAACAGGAACCAGTTTCAGTCAACAGGAAGCCGTTGGATATAGCGAGAGTTGATAATTGTATATGTTTTATGATTCAAGTTGCATGTATTGAGTCACTTTATACTTAAGATTAATGATCATACTTTGTGTTAAAACATGTAAAAAATTTAGCTTCGCAATTGAATTTAAAAGCATCAAGTTGAGTTATCAAAACGTCAATATTTGTTATAGAAAAAACGAAAGCTACAAAAACACTCAAATAAGTATTATATTATCATACATACAATATGTATGGTCAAACAAAAGATTTACCTATTGTATATATTCTAATACATATATAAATATAAAAAGATTTTTTACCCTATGTTTTCTCGTCACCAACTACTTTTTTCAAAAATAGTAAAAGTGCCTAGATTTTTTATATATGATTTATAGGCAAACATACATGTCAATAGGAATAAAAAAAATTTGCGAGAAATTTTTAAAAGTTAGAATTTTTAGTACGAGTATAAACAAACAAAAAGTAAAAAAAATACAATTCTTTATTCCAAACAACATCAACGACTAAAAGTAGAAAACCCTTTTTTTTTATTAATTTATTGATATTTTATGTGCTTTTTATTCTATAGTTTATTCGTGTTTTCTATTTGGTTGTACAACAGAATTTTTAGACCGAACGAATAAAAATCCATCAAAAAAGTTTTCTTTCAGGAAGAATTGGATGTGATTAGATACTGTTAAATCTTTGTTTGGAAGTAAAAAATTCGTTTTACGTTTGTAATATATTAATAATATACAGTGTATACGGGTATAAGTTTAAGGGGTTGTTTGTTTATTTTTTAAAGTTATAATAAAACCATTTAAAATATAAAATTTAACACTTAACTCCATATAATTTATTTAAAATTAAAAAATCCAAAATAATTATTAATTAACTCCACTTC
Source organism: Tanacetum coccineum (assembly GCA_026074375.1). Taxonomy (NCBI): domain Eukaryota; kingdom Viridiplantae; phylum Streptophyta; class Magnoliopsida; order Asterales; family Asteraceae; genus Tanacetum; species Tanacetum coccineum. Next base: position 60,254 of record BQNB010021038.1, on the reverse strand, counting down.
TTTTATCAAGTTTTTTTTTCCTTCTCAAATGCCCATATAATTTTGATGTGTTTTTTTTTCTCGTCATATTCTCCCACCCACACAATTTTTAATTTATTGATCCCAAATCCGATTTAATTTGAACTTTTATTGACCCAATTCATATCACCTAAAAGACCGATTTTTGCCTACGTGGCAAAATCATAGAGTTCTGATTGTGTGAGCCTTGATTTTTAAATATTCATATTATGGTCCAATATTGATGGAAAAATTAACAAATGATGTAATTCTATTATTTATTAAAAATATCAGAGCTTCAAGTTTAATTGATATGAAATAACAATTTATTAAATAAAAATAAAATGAAAAAAAGGCATAATTAATTAGCTTATATGAGTAACTAATATCAATCAAATAAGCCATTAAGTACATAAGTTAACAAACCGCCTGGAAAATCGTGAAATTAAACCGGAGAAAGGATTGACAAATGTTTTGATATTACAATGTCGTTTCAGAAACAATCTAGCACACCACTCACATAAATAAATTGAGCGTTTAGTTTGTAGGGTTGTTTTAATATCTTCTTCTCTGACAGTTTAAACGAGGTCAGACCGATATATGAGGGGCTTACCACGTACTATTAAAGGTGCGAAGGTGAGCAAGGACTCCAACATAATTGCCATGAATGTATCCGATGACATCGCTTTATTTTTCACCGCTAATATCCTATCAACCCGTATCCAGGCAAAATGCTTCATTTTATGGCTATAGACGTCTACACGGGTGTCCCAAAACATTATACCGGTTCAGATGTCAACCCTAAAAATTTCTTGGCTGTTCTAGCCGGGGACGAAAAAGCGGTTGGTGGGAAGAAAGTTGTGAAATCAACTCCAAAAGATCACGTGTTTGTTTATTACGCCGGACACGGGGGTAAGGATATTCTTGAAAGGCCGACAATGCAGCTCGAGAAGTCTTGTCTCGTTGCAACGTTAGCGAGGATCGAACTACAAGAACGTTTTCAGTCCATGGTTCTCTACGTGAGTGCATGCCATAGCGCGTGTGTATTCCAGGATTACAACTTTTCACGGATTTACATGCTTACATCATCAAGGTGTAATGAACTTTCATACGACAGGACGTTGTACACCATCTTTGGCAAATACTGGATGATTCACAGGTAACAACTTAACTCAAAATCCTTCCATATTAAGTTACTGGACTGCCTTATACTAACTTTTTCTTTGTTGTGCTCAGCGAGTCTCACGACATCAAAGTTACAACACTTGGCGACCAGTTCGAGTATTTGAAGAGAAAATTAATGATTTTCTCGAATGTAACTGAGATTGGTAACGTGAGTCACAAAGGAAATATGTTATCCCTGTACCATGGTCAACATTATCCTCTGGAGGACAAAAAGGTTAATTAAGATGGGTTGCCACTCCAAGGAAAAAAAAAACGCTTTTAGCGATATTTTTATTGACATATTTGAGGCCAACGACTTGTTTAGCAACTTCTAATCGTAAGATGCATTCAGTTGACAATGAAATGGCAATTTTATGATATATGAAAAAGGTATTATTAGCTTATATGAGTAACTCAAATCAATCAAATAAGCCAGTGAGTACAAACAATCTGATATACTATCTATTTAAACGCAAAAGAAAATAATACTGTAATTACAACTACCTTTGGTCCATTATTACTTGTGCGATTTATCACTATAAAAGAAGTAACCATCAGGCTACACTCGTAATACTGTTTTAATAACAGGTTTATTAGTTTTTATTATCGTTTTACAACTAGATCTCTGCACATGCAATACACAGTTGGTAACACAGTTTTTCCCTTCAAATTAACACAGCACCACACCTAATGTGGACAGGTTAAACTTAAACAGCATCGGGGGAATTTTATTTGCAAGAGTGTAAATATAGTTTCAATGGATCGTATTGGACAAGTTCTCATGTAGTCATGTATGAGCTTAATATGCATCTATCGTGCAGTTTTGTATTATGTGATGTAAATTTTGTGGAATGTACAATCTGACTGTAATTTCACATTCATGTATGTGTTGTCGAGATGAATGGGTGATGTCCAAATGCGAATGTGTATGATACTTTTTGTCACCTTCAGGTTTATTTTGCCTCTCAACAGTTTTCAAAATTATCAAATACAGCAAGTGTTGTGGAACATAAAAAAGAGGACCAAAAATGGCCTAACAAACAATTTTCCATCATCAACTTTACAAACCTTGTCTAAAAGCTGCTTGTTTGACCACATCAACCTTTGACAGGATGTAAAGATTTGCAAGATTTTGCTTTACATAGACCAAAAAAAGTAGTGATACCATGAGGATAATTGTGTCGATATCGACTTGTTTTCTTATAAATTTGTTTTATCTCAAATGGGTCAAACCGAAACATTTTACAATCGATATTAAACGGGTCAAAACTTACTACAGGCTAGTTTTAACTCATACAAGCTCCTGAATAGTTTTATCTCAAACAGATCTAGTTATTAAAAGATAGTACAACAGAAAAGATCAAACCCGTTGGAAGTTACCCAAAGCCTACTCTAACGGATACAAGCTCCTACATAGTTTTATCCAAAAGGTATTTAGCGCATTCTTTATTTGCGTAAAAATAAAATTAAAATACAAAAAAATGTTTGTAGGTCACATAAGCAGACCAACTGGATGACCCGTTTCAACCCAAATCACTGATTACCCGTTACCTAAGGAGGTTACGGACAAAAGAAGACTTGTGACTTCGGCATTATGACAATACCACAAAAGGGTACTCTTGATTCTCGATTACTACCTTTTGCTTTCTCCCTTTCAGTTTCTTCATCTCCAAAACATTTACAGTTTCTATAATTAGGGTGACGCCAATGTTTCTTGTAGTCGGCCAGGCTTCGGTTTGGTTGGGCTTAAAGCCTGTAACACACATAAGATTAGATTTACTAATGAGCCTACTACATGAATTTCACATTCCCATGAATCACATAAACTTGTGTGGGATTTGATATATTATTAAAAGATCTAGTTATTAAAAGATAGTACAACAGAGATGATATTAATCTTCAAACAGATTGAGAGGTTTTTTTTTCCTTTTGTGTATCTGTGTATTGAACTGTGGTATATTTTTTTTTTTATATATGGTTTGGTGTGACTAGGTGAGTGGGTTTTGTTTGTTATGAGGGACTGGGTTTTTGCCATTTTAGTAAAAAATAAGTGTAATTTCCCTTTTAAAAGTTGTAACAACAGTAACAGTTTTTGAAGTTTTACACTATAATTTTTTGACTTATCTCAAATGTTATTAGTAGTCATTCAAAAGGATCTCAATCATAAGAATAATCCACTTTACATCTAAATGTTGATAAAACTAAAGTTTTTTGGCCAAAGGAAGACCCTCGGAGCAGGCTTACGGTTGTTTTCCTGGCTATCATTGCCCGACCCACGCATGGTGTTAAATTACTTGGTGGGCCCGCTAGTGTGGACCTTGATTTTTGTAGTCAGCTTGTGATGAAGCGTGTGGGCAAAACCATTAAGCTTATGGATACGGTGGCTAAGATTAATGATCCTCAACGTGAGTTGTTACTTCTTCGTTCTTGTACGGGTATTTCCAAGCTTTAGTTTTCTATGCGTACATGCCCTCCTCGTGTCTTTGAGTATGCCAATGTTCTTTTGATGTGGCTCTTCGTTCTTCCTTGGAGCGTATTGTCACAGCTTCTGGACCTGGGTTTGGAGACTGGCAGTGGAGGCTTGCCACCCTTCCTTTTGCATTTGGGGGGCTTGGGGTTTATTCTGCTGGTGATGTTTTGAATTATGCCTTCTTTGTTTCTCGATTACAGTCTACTGGATTGCAGTCTAAGCTCCTCCGACATACTAGTATTATAGCTTCCGGACCTAATTTTGATGTGTTTAATACGTCTATGGAGACTGACCTGTTGAGTAATCCATATGAGATCGCTACCCCCAAACTCATGAAGAAAATGGCAGATATATATTTCAGACGAGTTACTAAAAATGCAGAATCCACTTTTTCCTTATCTTCTCGACAGATGGCTTTGTGGCAATCTCAAAGGGAGGACATACCTCTGATTGGCTTAGGACGGCTTCTATCTCTGGTTTAGGACAAACCATGAACGGTAAGACTTACCATTGTGTTTTGTGCTATCGCTTAGGCATCCCTTTATTTTTAGTTTCGAAGCCTTGTTCAATGATAACATTAAATAGTTGATACATTTTAATATCAAATTCCCTAAAAAATGCTTACAAATATGCTATTAATGTATGAAAACGTTACTTAATTTTTTATTATTAGTTTTCAGGGACCAAATGAGCATTTTAGCAAAAGACAAGGGATTTGAACAAGAAATGCACTAATGTGAAGAGTCCAAGGCAGTTTACGGCATAACACCCCCGAGGGTTTACGCCGTAACATACTCTATCAAAGAAATGAGTCATCACACCCTTTACAGTGTAAAGTGTCTCCAAGATTACATCGCAACATTCAAATTAACAAGAGATAATGTATCTGACTCCGCATTACGGCGTAATATAGGCTACAAGGTTACACCGTAACCTACTTTAATGCCTAGAGATTGGATGCTTACGTAGCAAGGTTACGGCGAAACATCCCATAAGGATTACGCCGTAAACCTTTTGAAGCCTATAAATAGAGCCCTCTTCTGGCTCATTCAGCATCACTCACCACCACCACTTCACACACAGTCCTAAGGGGTGAACAAAACCCCTAAGGTTTAAAGCATGTCATCTGAAAGTCCATGAGAGAAGCCACTAGCATACTTATTGTATTTAATTATTCATTTCACCCTTTGTAAGAATTATGATGATTCAATCCATGTCTTTATTCATTAATTTTTGCATTGCTGTTACCATGAGTGGCTAAGCACTCTTAGTGCTGGCCTAACCATGTAGTTACTATTGTTGTGATTATGATTTCCTGTTTAATTATGATTCTGTTAGATATCATTATAGCCTTTCAGTGATCCCTATGTTTTGGTAGTATAGAGGGTGGCTTAGATCTTATTAATCCTAATATTAGACTTAGCATGTTGAACCTGGGATTAGTAGGGTACTAAAGTAGCTTGACATCTATCCCTAGTGTAGGAATTAAACAGATTACCGCCTTTGTCACATTAAATACTTAAAAAGCTTAAGAACTCTTTCAGAGAGAGTTAATAATCGGTTGAGATTATAGATTGGTCTTAAGGGTAGTTGGGGTTTAACCACTGCAAGCTTGGTTTACCTGCTCGTGTGATCGTAAAGGAATGTGGGATCATAGAGTAAGAATAGGAGAAACCTTAAATGAAAATTCAGGTTTGTCGACTTTAGAACCACTAATAGAACTTATAATTAAACATTGCATAGGAAAATGTAATCATAACATTGGTAATAAAATGGTTAGGTTGGCACCCTTTATCCCTGATATCTTCTATCTATTTACTTTGTTGTATTTACTTTTCGTAGTTATTAAAAATCACTCAAAACCATTTTAAAACGTGACAACAATCAAATTAGAACTATTTAACTTTAGCTTTTGGGACGACCTCGGATTTACCAAACTACTGCACTATTTATGACTGGGTTCTCTGCCCGTTAGTGCGTGTAATTGTAAACGAGTTTTATAAATTTAAAACTTGGTAAAAATATATTTAAAGCAAAATACGCATCAAGTTTTTGGCACCGCTACCGGGGAGCTAAAATTAGTTTTAATTTGATTTACTAAATATTTCAATATTCATAATGGCTGAGGAGGAAATCGATAACCTCACTATGAAGCAGTATCTAGCGTTGACTCGAGGAAACCAGGCACCGGGCGTGGTTAAACCAGAAATTACAGGCAATATGGATTTTGAAATAAAAAGTCAATTCATGCGGGAATTGAGTGAGGATACCTTTTCCGGAAACAAGAACGATGATACCCATGAGCATGTAAAGCAAGTTTTAGACATCGTCAGCTTATTCAACATACCTGACGTATCACACGATGTTGTCATGTTGCGCGTTTTCCCTATTACATTAATTGAAGCCGCTAAGAGATGGGTGGATAGACTTCCTCCAGGAACCGTCGATTCCATGGATCTCTTTAAAAAGGCCTTTATCCAAAGGTACTGCCCACCATCAAGAACTGCCAAATAGCTTGAGGAAATCCGCAACTTCAAGCAAGAAAATACGAACATTATACCAAGCTTGGAATCGGTATAATGACCTTCTTAAAAATGCCCCCACTCATGACATTGTAAACCATCAGAATTAAACCTCTTCTATAGACGGTTTATGGGACATTACCGCCAAGTTGCTTGACTCTACAAGGGCCATTTCATAGCATGAACACCATTCCAAGCTTACTCAATTCAAACTAAGTACGACCACTTCCAAAAGTGGCATGATGGGTCATCCAGCAGAAGTATTAAAGGTAGTAGTTCTGAAGGGATCGCTGCTATCGTTAACAAATTAGAAAACCTAGGACGAGACATGAAAAAACTAAAAGAAAATGTCCACGCTATTCAAGTAGGATGCCAAAACTGGGGAGGAGCTCATCTTGACAAAGACTGCCCTCTTAAAGAAGAAGTAAAAACATCGAAGAAGCTAAATATGGTAAGTTCGAATGATCTTCACCTTTCAGCAATGAAGCTAAATACCGTGTTAGGCCTACCTGGATACTACAACACTCATGAAAACGCCTACCGTTTAGTAGAAAGAGACTAGCTTGGAGGAGCTTATGAACAAACACCTAGAGGAATCAACGCGAAGAAGAACTGAAATGGAAGAATGGGTGAAGAAACTCCAGGAGAATGCCGAAATTAATACTCGAAACCAAAGCGCTTCTCTCAAAAATTTGGAAACGAAAATCGAGCAGCTAACAAGGAATTTTACACAAAAGCTGCCAATGACATAAGCAGTTCATCAGTAGAACACAATCCGAAATCTATGTACCTGAAAAAAAGACACCTATATATAACGAACATGAGATATCCCTTGTTAGATATTAGAAAAAGACTCGGTCACCCCGTGTATTTTCCTGTTTATTATAGCTCGTAGTTTAATAGTTAATAGTATGTTTTTCGGTTTAAGTCGGGTACTAATACCCGTATATTTGAAGGACTATATACGCCTCTACCAACTGGAAGAGGGAGCACTAGTCCATTTATTCCTTTCATATAGAAAACACATTTTCTCTCTCTAGAAAACTCTCTCATGTGTTTCTCTCTCTAGAAACTAGCCAAGTCCAAGAATCGACCCCGTGTTATGATATATGATATACCACAATTGGTATCAGAGCTTATGGGATGATTAGATCGTGTGTATGTGCGATTTCTTGCTTGTTTTAGATCGAAAAGTGTACCATTGAAGGCTCCTAGCTCGTTTTTGAAGATTCTCCGAATTTTGATGTTTGTATTGATAAAGTTTGGGTGTTTCTAGTTGCTATTGTCCTTATGTACTGTATGATGTGCAAAAGAAGTATCAACAAAATTTCAAAAGGGTGATTTATAAGTGATTTTGTGTAATAAAAGTCGTTGTTCTTCGTGGAGGGTTGCCAGAATTTCTTCACGGCGGTTTGGTTAAATATAATATTTTATTAAGTAGGTTACCAACTCTCTGACACACGGCGAGTTGCTAAAGCAGCGAGTTGCTTACCAGCGGTTTGCTTATCAGCGGTTTGCTTACCAGCGGTTTGAACAGGTTATCAGCGGTTTGAATATTTTAATAGCAAATATCTGAAAGAAACTCTGGCGGTTTGAAAACTCGACGGCGGTTTGATTAAAATATAGACGGCGGTTTGTATTCTTTCTTCGCGGCGGGTTGCTTGGCAGCGAGTTGTGTTCGGCGAGTTGCCATAAAATTCTACCAGCGAGTTGCCCTATTTCTTTGCAGCGGTTTGGTAGCCTCCAGCGGCGAGTTGACCTACTGTCTTAGAAATTTGAAATATTTCAAACTTGGGACTTTATATCACTAAACCAAGAAACGAATACGTTAACTTCACCACTTTTAACGTACATTCACTAATCATTGATCGATCAAAACATATCATATCATAATAAAACAAGATGTCTAGTATGCAAGAAGACATCCAGTGTGCCGGTTCTGATACACGCCCACCAATGCTTGATAGAACAGACTTTGAATCTTGGCAACAACGTATACGTCTGTACTGTCTAGGAAAGGATAATGGAGAGAATATTATGAAGTCCATTAATGAAGGACCATTTCATATGGGAACGGTCTCAGATGTTATTGCTGGAGGAACTGAGGGTGCAGTTCAACAAGGTCCAGTACGTGCTAGAGTCCTTAACGACCTTTCAGCTGAAGAAAAGGAAAGGTATAAAGCTGACATTCGTGCAACCAATATCCTACTTCAAGGTATACCAAAGGACATCTACTCACTCATCAATCACTATACTGACGCCAAAGACATTTGGGAAAACGTGAAGATGATTCTGGAAGGTTCTGAGTTAACAAAGGATGACAGGGAATCTCAGTTATACGATGAATTTGAACACTTCCGTCAAATCAAAGGAGAAACCATTCAAGGATACTATGTTAGGTTTACGAAGCTCATTAATGACATGAGAAACATCAAGATGACCATGCCCAGGATGCAGCTTAACTCAAAGTTTGTGAACAACATGTTACCTGAGTGGAGTAGATTCATAACTGAAGTCAAACTTAATAGAGGTTTGAAGGAGTCTAATTTTGATCAGCTTTATGCCTATTTGAAGCAACATGAGGTACATGCTAATGAGAACAGAACAATGATGGAAAGGTTCCTTCAACCAACTAATGATCCTTTGGCACTAGTGTCGAATGCCTCAGTTCAGCAGTATCCAACACAATCATCCAAGTCTCCTCAATCCTCAACAGAACCATATCCTTCTGACAACTTTCAAATGGACTCAGGAAGTTCTTCAACAGAAAACTTGATTGAAAGTTTATCCAACTCACTTGCCCTCCTCACTCAATCGTACAAATCACATCTTCCTCAAACAAACAATCAACTTAGAACGTCATCTAATGCAAGGAACAAAGCTACGGTTCAAGACGGCAGAGTTGTGGTTCAAGATGTCCGTGGAAGATACAATGCGAACAATCAAGGAAAACCATTTCAGAGAAACAATGCAAGAGGAAATGGTGTAGCTGGGAATGTAGGAGGTCAGAACAGAGGAGGCATTATTAATCCTGGTCAAGCGAAACCCATCAAGTGCTACAACTGTAACGGACTAGGGCACATAGCACGAGAATGTCCAAGGCCAAAGCGACTTCAAGATTCAGACTACTTCAAGGACAAGATGCTACTAATGCAAGCCCAGGAGAGTGGTGCAGTACTGGATGAAGAACAGTCGTTGTTTCTTGCAGGAGAACAGGTTACCAACGTTGATGATGATGTGGATGATTCACCCGAGAATGATTTGGCACTCAATGTGGACCATGTCTTTGAAGCTGATGAATGTGATGCATTCGACTCTGATGTTGACGAGGGTCCCATCACACAGACCATGTTCATGACAAATCTCACATCGGAAGATCTAATCTACGATGAAGCCGGGACATCATATGACTCAAATACTCCTTCTGAGGTACATGATCATGATACCTTTGTAAATCATTTAGATGAGTATCATGAAGTACACGAGATGCAAACCGATGAACAACACAACTACGTTGTTGACTCCGATGCTGACTATACGAGTAATAGTAATATTATTCCGTATGATCAGTATATGGGGCTTTAACACCTATAGTTTGTACAACGTTTGTGGGGGGGCTGATATGGTTGAAAGTGATGGAGAGATTTGTAAAGATGAACGGTGGTTAAGGATTAAAAGTAAAAGTTGTAATTCCATGGGTGTAAAGGGTGGATCGTGTTCCGAGATTATGATAGTTCATTTGTTTGTTGGGGTGAGCGTGTTTGGATACACTGATTATAATTGGGGAGGAAGAAGATATGGCGTGTCAAGTTACATAGTCAAGTTTTGTTATGTTTTCATCACCATTCGTACCTCATTTTCTATTTTCATTTTCTTTTGCAAAAACTAGAAGTAAAAAAAACAAAAAAATAAAAAATTGTTACATAAATGGTCCCTGCCTCTGCTGTTAACTTTCAATTGAATAAAAAATTGGTCAAATAAGAACCCGGTCAACCACAATGAGATGTGGGGAACAAACACAAGAACCACTCGTGTAAATTTTAACTTACTAGGACCAAACATGCATTTTGAGCATAACCATAAGGACCAAACATGTAATTAACTCAATTGGAAATTTCAACTAACAATGTGTTTGGTTAGAGGTATTGTTAGCCTTAAAATATGTTGACTTATCCGGAATTACATTAGTTGATAAATAGCCAAACACGCAAAGACTAAATTAGACTAGTTAGTATAGTTTAGGTGTGTTTGGACTATAAATACCCCCTCCATACTTATATGGATGGGTGAGGATTCATAATTTTGTATCTCATTAGGTGTGTGTTCTTTCTCTCTCTCGGAAACACACATCTTTTCCTTTCTCTCTCTAAATAAAGTGGCTAAGTTCTTGTTTAATCCTCCCCGACCTCCGGATCGATCTTGTTAGTGATTTCTTATTGTTAACAATTGGTATCAAGAGCTAACCGGGGGTGTATTGTATTCGTGTGTGTTGTGTTTGTGTTTCGTTGAGGCATATTTGAGCTTATTGGTTCGGCTTCAAAGGGCTTATTTTTTCTTTTCTCTATTCAGCATTTGTTTTTCTTCGTTACTTACTGTTTAAAGAAACGGCTCTTTCGTGTCACAATATTTTTTGGGCTTAAGTTGGGCTACACATGACGTTTCTTATTTCGTTGTTTTTGAGAGTGAAATTTCAAACTTACATGATAACTTGTATTTTATATCTAAACATCTCGTGCATCTTATTTTTCAAAGTCACGCGTCAGTTTATTTCTTTAAAACAGCTTATTCAAACCATCTTGAGAGCTTACAAGGCACGACTTCTTTTTCTCTTCATTTTCGGTTTGTGGCTTATTTTCTTTAAGAGCTTATTCAAGCTTATAGTGGAGCTTATTAAGCTTCTTTTTGGTGTTCCTTTAGTGGCGTATTCTTGTGGGGTAAAGTAGCTTATTTGTTAAGCTCTTTCTTGGCTTATTGTTTGTGGTACACGGTGAAGACAAGACAAAGGACAAGGACCACATGAAAAGGACGTTGTACGTTTTGGAGTATTGTGGAACCGAACAACCATTTCCTTGTGTGAACCGAACAACTCAACACCTTGAAGCCGAACAACTCTCAAACAAGAGGAACCGAACAACTCGTCACAAAATAATGCAGTTGGTCCGACGGGGGCCATGTCAAGTTCACCTAAAAGCCACCTCATCCACAAGATTTACTACCGCATTAGAACAGGCCCCGATATACAGCTTCTCCCGATGATTTGGAAACATACGGACTGCTTTTTATCTTCCAGGAAACATGAGCCCTCCAATAGAAGTATATAACCTGTTCTGGAGCGTCGATCATTGGACTCGCGCCTAACCAATCAGAACCACAACAAGCCAAAAGATTATTCCCCGCACATCTCTAGGAATGAGTATGCCTGTCCCGATCGCTATCGAAATAACACAAGGACACGATACCAGCATCCATATGAGGTTGTCTAGGATCACTGACGAATTGACTCAAGATGTTGACCGCATAAGTTATGTCAGGTCGCGTAGCTTGCAAATAAAGAAGCTTGCTGATCAATCGTCGGTATTGATTACCATCGACACAAGCTGATTTGTCACACTTGTCAAGTTTTAAATTCTGTTCCATGGGGAAAGTACTCGGTCTACAGCCTGTCATGCCAACATCTTCAAGAATGTCCAATGTGTATTTGCGTTGACTTAACACCATACCTTCCTTTGTTTTAGCGACCTCGATGCCTAGAAAATATTTCAAGGGGCCAAGATCTTTGATGCTAAATCGCTTATCCAGGAATCCCTTGGTACTGTATTTTGTGTGGGTCATTTCCAACAAGAACAACGTCATCAACATAAATAAGTGCAGCAACGAAGGCGTCTTTTTCTTTGAAAATGAAGAGAGAATGATCAGCGTGACTTTGTTTAAAACCAACATCTAATAAGGAATGCGTAAATTTTTTGTACCAATTTCTTGAAGCTTGTTTGAGGCCGTACAAGGACTTCTTGAGTTTGCAAACCCGATTGTCATCTTGCTTACCAAAGCCTTCCGAAAGCTTCATGTAAACACCCTCATTCAAGTCGCCATGCAAAAAAGCATTGTTCACATCAAGTTGGTGAATATGCCAATTACGCTTTACAGCGACGGTCAAGAGGGTGCGCACTGTCACTAGCTTTGCAACAGGAGTGAAGGTTTCATGGAAATCAACTCCTTCCATCTGTGTGCAGCCTTTAGCTACAAGGTGTGCCTTGTACCGCTCAACATCTCCATTCGGCTTGTACTTGATTTTGTAGACCCATTTCGAATCAATCGCTCGCTTTCCTTTTGGAAGTTCTTCTAAAGTCCAAGTCTTATTTTCTTCAAGAGCTTGGATCTCTTGCTTCATGGCTTCTATCCACCTGACATCCTTCACTGCTTGCTTGAAGTGTTTAGGCTCAATAATTTAGTAATTCCCCGTCAAGAAGGCATTATGAGTGTTAGTGAAAGATTATCATAGGACATAAACTGTTGCTTAAGGGATGTACCTGGAATGGAGTCCTTGATGGAGCGATGATAGCGAATGGTTTAATATGATGGGTTTTACATGAAGGGGGTAGGTTGACCTTCAAACATCAAATTGGTGCATGTCGTGATTTGCTTTTCGTGTAGGTCTGTGCATGTTTCAACTGTTGGGCCCATGTGATTTTACTAATGGATTTCAACCCCGACTCTTTTGATCATCATTACAAACCGAGATGAAGTTCTTGTCTTGGTTTGAGACCTGACACGGCAGGCACCTTTTTACTCCATTTGGGTTCCATTATGGATTTTTTGCTGTTCGGTACCAAAAAAAGAAGGGTGTTCATCAATATCATCATTGGCTGTGTTTGGTTCTCCCATTATTGGACTAGATTCCATTTCATCATCCCATTTTTAGGTGAAAACCAAAAATCTCCTCATCCACATAGAATGCTTCGAGCAAAAGGGAAAATATTTTCTAAAAATTTGACATCTCTAGAGGTCACCATTTTTCTATGTTGGAGATCGTAGACTTTGTATCCTTTGGTTCCGGGTGGATACCCAAGGAAAACCCCCGGTCTCCCCTTACTTCAAACTTGTCTCCTTTGGTCTCAACGCTCCGATAATAAGCTAAACAACCGAAAACCTTCATGTGATCATAGTTGGGTTTTGAGTTGTGTAAGATTTCATAGGGCGTTTTGTTCTCAATCACTTCAGACGGCAAACGGTTTATAACATGTAGCCTCCTATTAAAACACAATCTCCCTAAAAATCTTGTGGGAAAATTGGCCTTGAATTTCAAGGCGCGTGTCGTTTCTAGCAGGTGCCGATGTTTTCGTTTCACTACCCATTCTGTTGGGGTGTATGTGGGCATGAAGTTTCAAGCACAATCCCTTCCCTTGCATAAAAATCAATCATTTTATTTGAAACAAATTCCCCACCATTGTCACATATTATTCTTTTGATATTTTTCTCAAACTGGACTTTAACCATTTTGTAAAAGTCAACGAGGCAAATGCTAGCTTGATCCTTGTGCTTAAGAAGGAAAACCCACACGGGTCGGCTAAAATCATCAACTATTGTTAAAAAATAGTTTGCATGTGTAAGAGAAGGCGTGCGATATTTTCCCCATATGTCACAATGTATTAATTCGAAACAAGCATTTGTCTTAGTGACACTAATTGGAAATGGCAATCTCGTAAACTTAGCTTAGAATCACAAAAAAACTTAGAATCCAAAGAAGTGTTTTTAAAAAAATCCAAATGATATAATCTAGAACTCGATGGGTGACCTAATCTTTTGTGCCACATACTTTGTGTAGTCATCATAGCATGCCGATTATTTTCAAACATCCCCATCTTGTACAGACCATCTTCGCAATCACCCGCTCCAATCAATGTCCTCGAATACAAGTCTTGCATGATACAAAATTCAGGAAAAAATGTAACAGCACATTGAAGTTCCTTAGACAATCTACTAACAGAAAGCAAATTGCATTTAAATTTTGGGACATGAAGGACATCTTTAATAATTGCCCCACTTGGAAGAGCACATTCTCCTCTTCCTTCTACTGGTACAGCTTCACCATTTGGTATGGTTACTGGTTGCTCGTAACCTCTTTTTCTTTTATTTTTAAGTAAGGAATCATTATGAGTAATATGCTCGGTTGTACCCAAGTCAAATATCCACTTACCTTCTTTATCTATGTTACCTGCTAGGTTGGCCTTGGGTCCACTTTCTTCTCCATTCGCACCTTCTTTGTTTCGGAAGAATTTCAAGAATTGTTGATATTGAAAGTCGCTTAAACCGGCAATAGGGCTCTTTTCTGCTTCAACACAAGCTGCCGACAGCTTGGCCTTGTCTTGCTTGCCTTTTCCCGGCCACCAATCTGGGTAACCTATGAGTTCAAAGCAACCATCCCTGTTGTGCCCATCCTTTCCACAGTTTGTGCAATTTCCTACTGGTTTGCTGCTGCTCCGTTTCACGTCTTTCTGTCTTGGGTAATCAGAGGGATGGAGATAGTATGGAGAATCATGGTCGATTCCTCCTTCTTTGGTTTTGTCTGCTGATTTTCCACTATCGCCAGCCATAGGTAGGGTTTGGTTTTGGTCGTAGGATCTTCACGAAGACCGCTCTGGTACCATAACAAAATTGATATAGGTTTTGTTTTTTGATTGATTATATTTTCTTATATTTTCAATACAAAAGGGAGCCTCTATATATAAGAAAGAGGGGCTCAATATATAAGGAAATGAAATAAATAGAGGCAATAATCGTGGAGCCAAATTAGGGGATAATTATGATTGATTGAATGCATAATTATCCTATACTCCCCCTCAAGTTGGAGCGTGAAGATTCCGAGCACCCAACTTGTACAGTAGAAAACGAAGAGAATTGGCTCCTAAAGCTTTCGTAAGAACGTCAGCGATTTGATCTTTGGTAGCTATGGGCATGGGACAAATTTCCATAGAGTCAACTCTTTCCCGCACAAAGTAGCAATCCATTTCAACGTGTTTGGTGCGTTCATGGAAGACTGGGTTGTTTGCTATGTGACGGGCAGCTTGATTGTCACAAAATAATGCAGTTGGTCCGACGGGGGCCATGTCAAGTTCACCCAAAAGCCACCTCATCCACAAGATTTCACTAACCGCATTAGACATGGCCCGATATTCAGCTTCTGCCGAGGATTTGGAAACTACGGACTGCTTTTTTGTCTTCCAGGAAACAGGAGCTCCTCCAAGTAGAAGTAGATAACCTGTTCTGGAGCGTCGAGTCATTGGACACCCTAACCAATCAGAATCACAATAAGCCAAAAGATTAGTTCCGCCATCTCTAGGAATGAGTATGCCTTGTCCCGGAGTCCCTTTCAAATAACACAAGACACGATTGGCAGCATCCATATGAGGTTGTCTAGGATCACTGACGAATTGACTCAAGATGTTGACCGCATAAGTTATGTCAGGTCGCGTAGCTTGCAAATAAAGAAGCTTGCCGATCAATCGTCGGTATTGATTACCATCGACACAAGCTGCTTTGTCACACTTGTCAAGTTTTAAATTCTGTTCCATGGGGAAAGTACTCGGTCTACAGCCCGTCAATGCCAACATCTTCAAGAATGTCCAATGTGTATTTGCGTTGACTTAACACCATACCTTCCTTTGTTTTAGCGACCTCGATGCCTAGAAAATATTTCAAGGGGCCAAGATCTTTGATGCTAAATCGCTTATCCAGGAATCCCTTGGTACTGTATTTTGTGTGGGTCATTGCCAACAAGAACAACGTCCATCAACATAAAAAAGGTGCAGCAACCCAGGCGCTCTTTTTCTTTGAAAATGAAGAGAGAATGATCAGCGTGGCTTTGTTTAAAACCAACATCTAATAAGGAATGCGTGAATTTTTGGTACCAATTTCTTGAAGCTTGTTTGAGGCCGTACAAGGACTTCTTGAGTTTGCAAACCCGATTGTCATCTTGCTTACCAAAGCCTTCCGGAAGCTTCATGTAAACATCCTCATTCAAGTCGCCATGCAAAAAAGCATTGTTCACATCAAGTTGGTGAATATGCCAATTACGCTTTACAGCGACGGTCAAGAGGGTGCGCACTGTCACTAGCTTTGCAACAGGAGCGAAGGTTTCGTGGAAATCAACTCCTTCCATCAGTTGCAGCCTTTAGCTACAAGGCGTGCCTTGTACCGCTCAACATCTCCATTCGGCTTGTACTTGATTTTGTAGACCCATTTCGAATCAATCGCTCGCTTTCCTTTTGGAAGTTCTTCTAAAGTCCAAGTCTTATTTTCTTCAAGAGCTTGGATCTCTTGCTTCATGGCTTCTATCCACCTGACATCCTTCAACTGCTTGCTTGAAGTGTTTAGGCTCCTTTTTGTGGTAATAGGCCGTCAAGAAGGCTTTATGAGTGTTAGTAAAGTTATCATAGGAAATAAAATGTGCTAAGGGATGTACCGTGGAGGAGCCTTGATGGAGCGATGATTGCGTATGGTCTAATGATGGGGGGAGGTTAACTTCAAAACCATCAAGTCGTGCAGGTCGTGATTTGCTTCGTGTAGGTCTTGCATGTTCAACTGTGGGCCCAATTTATTCACAATGTTTCAAACCCCATCTCAATTTTGATCATCGAAAAATGAGATTATGTTCTTTGTCTTGTGTACCTGACACTGCGCAGGCTCATTTGTTTCTTCATTTGGTCCATTATGGGTTTTTTGTGGTTCGGTACCAAAAAAGAAGGGTGTTCATCAATATCATCATTGGGTCGTGTTTGGTTCAGCCCATTATTGTCTAGATCATTTTCATCATCCCATTTTTGAGGGAAAACAAAAATCTCCTCCTCAGATATGCTTCGAGCAAAAGGGAAAATATTTTCTAAAAATTTGACATCTCTAGAGGTCACCATTTTTCAATGTTGGAGATCGTAGACTTTGTATCCTTTGGTTCCGGGTGGATACCCAAGGAAAACCCCCGGTCTCCCCCTTACTTCAAACTTGTCTCCTTTGGTCTCAACGCTCCGATAATAAGCTAAACAAACGAAAACCTTCATGTGATCATAGTTGGGTTTTGAGTTGTGTAAGATTTCATAGGGTGTTTTGTTCTCAATCACTTCAGACGGCACACGGTTTATAACATGTGCTGCCGTTAAAACACATTCTCCCCAAAATCTTGTGGGTAAATTGGCCTCGAATTTCAAGGCGCTTGCCGTTTCTAGCAGGTGCTGGTGTTTTCGTTCCACTACACCATTCTGTTGGGGTGTATGTGGGCATGAAGTTTCAAGCACAATCCCTTCCCTTGCATAAAAATCAATCATTTTGTTTGAAACAAATTCCCCACCATTGTCACATCTTATTCTTTTGATATTTTTCTCAAACTGGACTTTAACCATTTTGTGAAAGTCAACGAGGCAAATGCTAGCTTGATCCTTGTGCTCGAGAAGGAAAACCCACACGGATCGGCTAAAATCATCAACTATTGTTAAAAAATAGTTTGCACATGTAAGAGAAGGCGTGCGATATTTTCCCCATATGTCACAATGTATTAATTCGAAACAAGCATATGCCATATGGACACTATTTGAAATGGCAATCTCATAAACTAAACTTTAACACAAGATCACCAAAAAACTAAGAATCCAAAGAAGTGTTTTAAAAAGAAATCCAAATGAATACAATCTAGAACTCGATGTACCTAATCTTTTGTGCCACATACTTTGTGTAGTCCCCATCATAAGCATGCCGATTATTTTCAAAACAACCCCATCTTGTTACGACCAATCTTCGTCAATCACCCGCTATCCAAACAATGTCCTCGAATACAAGTCATGCATGATACAAAATTCAAAGAAAAAAATGTCACAGCACATTGGAAGTTCCTTAGACAATCCTACTAACAGAAAGCAAATTGCATTTAAATTTAGGACATGAAGGACATCTTAATAATTGCCCACTTGGACGGAGCACATTCTCCTCTTCCTTCACTGGTACATAGCTTCGACCTTTGTATGGTTACTGGTTGCCTCGTAGCATCTTTTTCTTTATTTTAAGTATGGAATCATTATGAGTAATATGCTCGTTGTGCCTGAGTCAAATATATCCACTTACCTTCTTTAACTATGTGACCTCTATATGGCCTGTGGGATCCACCTTTCTTCTTCCATTCGCACCTTCTATGTTTTCGGAAGATTTCTAAGAATTGGTTGATATTGAAAGTCGCTTAAACCGTCAAATAAGGGCTCTTTTTCCCTGCTTCACAAAAGCAGCCGACAGCTTGCCTTGTCTGCTTGCACTTTTCCCCCCCGGCCACCAAACTGGGTAACCTAGGATCAAAGCAACCATCCCTGTTGTGCCCATCCTTACCACATTTGTGCAATTCCCTCACAGGGTTTTTGCTTGCATAGCTCCGTTTCGACGTCTTTCTGTCTTGGGTAATCAGAGGTATGGAGAATAGTATGGAAATCATGGTCGATTCCTCCTTCTTTGGTAGTTTTCTGCTGATTTTCCCACTATCAAGCCATGCCATAGGTAGGGTTTGGTTTTGGTCGAAGGATCTTCACGAAGACCGCTCTGGTACCACAACAAAATTGATATAGGTTTTGTTTTTTGATTGATTATATTTTCTTGTGTTTTCAATAAAAAAGGGAGCCTCTATATATAAGAAAGAGGGTCTCAATATATAAGGAAATGAAATAAAATAGGGGCAATAATCGTGGAGCCAAATTAGGGGATAATTATGATTGATTGAATGCATAATTATGAGGATAATTATGATTGATTGAATGCATAATTATGGGGATAATTATGATTGATTGAATGCATAATTATCCTATAGTTTTTGAGAGTGAAATTTCAAACTTACATGATAACTTGTATTTTATATCTAAACATCTCGTGCATCTTATTTTTCAAAGTCACGCGTCAGTTTATTTCTTTAAAACAGCTTATTCAAACCATCTTGAGAGCTTACAAGGCACTTCTTTTTCTCTTCATTTTCGGTTTCCGGCTTATTTTCTTTAAGAGCTTATTCAAGCTTATAGTCGAGCTTACTAAGCTTATTTTTGGTGTTCCTTTAGTGGCGTATTCTTGTGGGGTAAAGTAGCTTATTTGTAAAGCTCTTTCTTGGCTTATTGTTTGTGGTACACGGTGAAGACAAGACAAAGGACAAGGACCACATGAAAAGGACGTTGTACGTTTTGGAGTATTGTGGAACCGAACAACCATTTCCTTGTGTGAACCGAACAACTCAACACCTTGAAGCCGAACAACTCTCAAACAAGAGGAACCGAACAACTCCACACCTTTATGAACCGAACAACTCTCAAACTAGAGGAACCGAACAACTCTCAAGCTTTAGGAACTGAACAACTCTCAAACAAGAGGAACCGAACAACTCTCAACCTTTAGGAACCGAACTACATCAACCACGGACAAAATCTACACGTTTAAGTTGTTTTTCGGTTTTACGGTTTCGTGTGACGTTCATCGACGGGACTTAAGACATACACCATTCCGATCGTGAACTCGTTTCGATCATCGTGGTATATTTATTTTCTACCGACGATAAACGTACCACTCCGCGAGACAAGTTTTATATTCGTTGTTCTTTTTCTATTCTGAAATCGAAGAAGAAAACGGGAAAAAGTTAGTCTTATTTAACTATATTCAAAATTTGCAACTTTAGTCCCTGGAGTTCATGTAAGATTCACCATTCGTCCTTTATTGGCTTATTTACCCTCTTTGTTAAAGCAAGTTTACACCGTTAGTCCTTATTCGTTTAAAACAGCCCGTTAGCCCTCCAACTTGAATCGTTTGTGCACCGTTAGTCCTTAATTGAGTTTTGATCAACCGTTAATCATTTCAAGCTCAAAATTTATGCACCGTTCATCGTTTTGGCTCATCAAATCGCTAACGAATGTTCAAGTTCTTCGATTACAACAACGATTTCACCAACAACAATTAATTATTCATTCACGGTTTTTTCGTGATTTAGTAAAATCCCGTAAAAGTCGATTCTTTTTACGGTTTAAATCATAGACTTGTAAAATCCCGTGAACGTTAATTGATTTCAACAACACAACAATCACGATACATAACACTAAGAACGATCCGAATAAGATTCACTAAAACGTCAAACGGCTAAAGATTCGGATTACAATGACAAGTGATCACGAAGTTGATTTGGTATCCCTTATTTGAGCTTGAAGTTGAATTTCACAAAGGCGTCTACTTATTTCATCATCGAGACTTCCTTCTACTTTCTACCCCTTTTCTTCAAACCCAATCTATCGATTGATGACTTGCTTGAACGTATACAGCTATGATTGAGACTTGGATTATCTAGTTATTTCCTGATGTAAGGAGTTACATTGTAGTGCTCACGGGTTATAGCTATCACTTAAAGGAGTTACATTGTAGTACTCAGTGTCACACGCAGATGTCGATGTGGATAATTTCAAGAGGTGTTGTACTTCTTATACTTTTCTGGTTGAGTATAGAGTACTTATAGATTTAATCTTGCACCGTTCTTCAATCAACAACAGTGCAAGATTAAGTAACAAATTTGGGGGATTCTACTTCATTTTCAAGTTTGGTATATCGGGTTTACTTCACCAAGTGGTCACAACAATAGCCGACAGAATACGAGGTTGGTAAGTTAGCCAGAGAGTTTAAAGGTTGAGATGTAATCAGCAATTCTCACAGGATATTATTGTGCTATTCCAAGACAATGGTACTTCACAGTCTAAGTACAATTCTCAAAGTTCTTCAACGACATTCATATACAAGACCTTGATTATACCAAGTTTTCTTGATTGTTGCTTCATCTCCTCTATGGTTTCATCTAAGACAAGAGGGTAATGCTTTGTTTGGATTTCAAGATTTGTGCTTAAGACAAGAACTTCTCGAGTATATAGACGTACATGACAATGATGCTTCCGAGAGTTTGCAACCATCATGGGGGAAAATGTGTACATCCGGGACTTAGTTGACTTTGATGTTACCATGTCAACTTTCAGGGGGAAGTAGTGTATACTACTTTACTTAGTATGGTTTATGAAGTATTCTGCATACGTGAGAAGAATAATTATTGCTAATTTCTCGCATGTACCCCCGAACGAATATTCACCAAGCCCTAATGACAAGAAGCAGTAGTATATGGTGTGGTTTGACTTCTATAAATTTCCGCTGTGTACGTCAATGACAAATAGAAGATTGTTCAAGCTGCATCAAAGTTTCAGAATCTGCTCAAGATAGGGATGTTAGTTTGGGGGAAGCTGATTCAGAAACTTCGCCAAAAAGGAGTCTATGAAGAAAGCTTTTTTAGACATGTTGCATGGATTGGGGGGAAGTTAATCCAGTTCATGCACACTACAATGGTTCCAGAACAAGTAAAGACAATGAAGATCCAAGCTGGAGTACAAGTTTTAAGACTAGGAGAACTTCGAAGACATCTTCAGCTTTGGAAGTGCTTTGGAAGACTTTATTTGTGTTGTAATTGTACTTGATAGGAACATTGTAAGTAATTCCGTATGTCCACATATTGGGAGAATATTGTTAGCCTTAAAATATGTTGACTTATCTGGAATTACATTAGTTGATAAATAGCCAAACACACAAGGACTAAATTAGACTAGTTAGTATAGTTTAGGTGTGTTTGGACTATAAATACCCTCTCCATACTTTCATGGAGGGGTGAGGATTCATAATTTTGTATCTCATTAGGTGTGTGTTCTTTCTCTCTTTAGGAAACACACATCTTTTCCTTTCTCTCTCTAAATAAAATGGCTAAGTTCTTGTTTAATCCTCCTCGACCTCCGGATAGATCTTGTTAGTGATTTCTTATTGTTAACAGGTATTATTGGGTAAGTAATGACAATGGTAATGATTGATGATGACTCATTTGCTATAATGCATTGATCTACGCAACCAACCATACCACCAACCTTAAACGGTAACAACTAAGAGCACAGGGTACAGTGTATTACCCTAACCCCTAATTTTAGGTCTAATTTTCATGCTTACATTAGAGACTTAAAATTAAACCTAACCTTTTATTTCATGATAAGTGTATTACACTTTTTCTCTCTCTTTCTTTTTCACTAATTATTTTTTGAAATGCACCAATCAAATTCTCAAGTACAAATTTATGTTTATCTTTTAGGAATAAAAATCATTTTTCTTTTTATAAAACAAATCCTGAAATGGGCAATAGATAATTTTTTGCGTAAGAAAGCGCCAATCCCAATCACATGGCGCCAAAATAATTATTAACACTCAAATAAACTGAGATTATCACAATTGCAGTTATTTTGATTATGGTTGATTTAGTTTACAAGAAACAAGCACACACCAAGTTTAAATAAAGGATTTCTCTTTCAGCCAGGATTTATCTCCGTTAATTTTTATTTTGGTCATGGAGAGCCTCGATATTGCATTTTCTAGAGTGGTAGAGGCGGGCATGTATAAAGGTATTGGGCTTACTCCTTCGTTTAATTTATCTCATATGTTTTATGCGGATGATGCGGTATTTATGGGGCAATGGAGTGAAAAAAATATTAATACGATCATCTATGTGTTGAAATGCTTTCAACAAGCTTCAGGTCTTCATATTAATCTTTCTAAAAGCAAATTAATGGGGCTTGCTGTGGGCGACGAAAGTGTGTCTCAAGCTGCGAACCAGATTGGATGTGGGGTTCTTAAGGCTCCTTTTACGTATCTTGGTTCGATAGTGGGGGCAAATATGTCTCAAATTCAATCATGGGATGCGATTGTGGGTAAAATGGAAGCTCGTCTTTCGAAATGGAAGA
>BQNB010021038.1:0-34186 GCA_026074375.1 Tanacetum coccineum | reverse complement strand
GAAGGCGACTATTTTCGATGATGTAATTCTGAATTCGTTTTATTGGAGTTGCTTTAGATGTAAAGCGTCCTTTAGTTGGGTCGATTGGTTAAAAAACCCCTATCTTATGTCTTTGTAATTGTCTAGCTCCTTGCTAGTTTTCTAATAAAATGCCGTTAAAAAAAAAAGTTTGAATAAAGGAAACATGGCAGGAGAAAACAAGAAAGCAAGCAACATATATATGGCTAACAAAACACAAAACAAAAGGATAAACTCAACAACTTGACATATGAATCTTTTTTATTTGTTTTCTTATGGCCATATTAACTCTACTTGAAAAAAGATGAATAGTCGTTAGTTGGATCTCAAGCTTTGAACGAGGACCATGCATGCTGGTCATGGCTGAAACATAAACTATTTACCTTTTTATATGAAAAGCTAATATAAACACATCAATATGTTCTTGCGACATGTTAGTGGATGTGAGTTTATTCACTGTATGTAAGCCGAAGATGATCTTGTCTAAATATTTGATAAAACATAGTAATAAAAATTTAAACAAGATCAACAAAGTTTTTGGTTTAAAAACATTAAAAATTATAAACCATAAAAATATAAGGGGATAGCTTGGCTACAATCCTCCATCAAAATACATAGGAAATAATTCAGGGACCCGCAAACAGGATTTACGGACCCACAAAAATAAAACAGGACCCACAATTATTGTAGCCAATTACCTACACTAAATTGTAGTAGCTAATACATCTCAAAAATATAATCTTGTCTAAAAAAATTGAAGCAAGCATGTATTACCAACTTCATGTAACCACTTTTCTTCACACCATGATGTAGGATGACCAAGATCCATTTTTTAAGTTTGAACTTAAAACTTGAACACATACTATCAGGCCGTCCCATGAATTTTGGAGCCCTGTGCAAAGTGAAAACTAGGCCCCTTAAAAACAAAACTTTTTCGTAGATGTAAATAAGTCTCTAAATCAATTTAATTAGCCCTTAAAAAATTTTAGACATGCATAAAATCATATAATCACTTGAGTGCTTGTTTACTAATTTATTGTCTCATTACAAAATGAATTGGATTAAGATTGTAGTTGGGCTTTTGTACAGTAATACGTAGCATTAGACAATATTTTGGGGACCCTGTTGGGCTTTGGGCCTGTGCAGTTGGTCAATTTACACAGGCCCAAATCTGGCCATGTATAATGGGCATATGAGTTTGCCGGTCATCTCCATATACAAATTGTAAAGATGTCATATTCTGCGGACCTTTTGTGAACATTGATCGGTAGGCACTAATCACGTTACGTACTTGCTTATTTGTTTGGTGTGCGCATGTGTGTTAGACTTACCAAAATACGTGCACGTCGACATATTCTACCTTCTTGTAGAATGATGAATGCAAATTACCCAAAGAGACAATAAAACGAACTTGAACATATATTAGTTATAAACCCGCGAATAAACACATGTTTGTTTTCGAATATCTCTACTTACACTTTAAAGAGAAAGACAATAAATACTGTAGTCGTTGCATTTTAACCCCAGGTACATGTTCCTCTTGCAGACATGTTATAAACATACATGAAAATTTTAAACAGATTTTGTAAATTACTAGATAATGTTTTGCATGATTCTTGTACGTGTATTCATTTCTTTTTCATCTCAACGCATAAGCACTATTCTTCCGACAAATTAAACAAACTAAAGAGATTCAAACCAAGATGGCAAGCTATATACTTATCTCAGCTATAGCGGCTCAAACCAAACGCTTTCGCTTAACTTATATTATGAAATTAAAGACGTGTTTAAGTCTTGAAAAGGCAACACTATTGAATTCCTTGGCTCATGATTCATTAACAATGCCATAAGCCATCTACTAAAGCGCAAAGGTTATGACTTTTTATAATTTGAACTTTACTAACTCAAATTCAGTCTTTCCCTCTATTTATAGTCATGATCTGTCTATCTACTTTCCTTCAACGTGCATTGTGGAATGCTCAAAACCCAAATGTACATATAAGTGTTTAGTCTAAAACAAAACAGAAAGATAAAACTCATCAGCTTGACATCTGAATCTTTTTTATATGGCCATATTAACTCTTTTTAAAAACGACAACTAGTTGTTAGTCGGATCTCGAGCTTGAACGAGAACCAAGCTGGTCATGGCTGAAACATAAGCTAGTTAAAACTATTTACCTTTTTTATATGAAAAGCTAATATAAATGTTAGTACAAAAGTTGTATATGGGGTGAATGTAGGTTTGGATCACTTATTGGGCTGGGCCAATGAGTGGGCTGCGATGTAGACCTTGTACTAATCTAAGTAATGAAGAGGTGATCTGCACAAATGAGAACAAACCGTTAGCCTTACCGCAGGGCGGACTCCGCGATTAAGCTCCGGCGTGAGAGTAAGTATACATGTTTGTCAGAGAATGTCAGAGTATGTGCGTGTATTAATGATTAGACAGAATGTCCTCCTTTTGGATGTGAAATGACCCTTATTTATAGGTAAGCCCAATAAAAGGGTTCCCTAGTATTTTGCTTATACCTGTTGATGGCCGGAGTGGGTCCCTTGTCGGGCAAGGGTCCACATGTAATCGTCTCTGCGGACGCGAGTAATCTTTTGCATCAGTGCGTCCGCCGGAGGGGCGCAAACGGTGGCTTTTAAAGATACTCACGTGCGTCTTTAGAATATCCGGAGTGTGACCCTTGTCAGGCTTAGCAATCCGGCTATTTGTTGTATTGGGCCTGGGCCCATATGCGTATACTATGAATTAAGCCTAGTAAGCTTGGTGTTCGTACTATACGTCATCAAGTCCCCCCAGTCTAGTTTGCTTTACTGTACGTGGTTCAATTATAGCGTGCGGTGAGCATTACTAGACTAGAGTTCCGTGATTATATCTTCTTCCGCTCCTGCCTTGTTCCGGGTCTTTTGCGCCGTTTTTGCAGTTTGTCGTCGGTTACGTGGGTTCTTTGTGTCCCCTTATATTTTGTGTGATTTGACCGCCTGGGTCCTATATCCAGCTGTTATCATTATCTTTTTACTCTACCTTTGCACCGTTGATTGGAAAGTGTCCTGGCACGTGTCATCATCTTACCTTTACCTGACTTAAATATACCATGGGTATAAATAGCCAATTCATGCCCTACTGTTTCTTTTTTCATCTTCTTCTACTTTTCCACCATTGTTGATAAATTTCAAGGTTTTCCAGTTACATAGCCTCCTTTACTCTAGCACTTCCTTTTGATTCAGGTTAATCTCTTTGCTTCTATTTTATTATGGGCAGTATTATATCCCTCAAATGTGTTCTTACACAAGAACACCTTGATGCTATTTGTGCAAAATATTTTGTTCCTGAGGAAGTTCATCCTCAATTACCAAGCCCTAATGCCACCATGCACGAAAGACCAACTGGTAAAGTTGGAATGTACACCCGATTCTTTGATTATGCCAACTATCGTATCCCGTTCTCTACCTTCTTTGTGTATGTTCTTACTCATTTCCGTATTCTGTTTTCTCAATTGTACGTGTTTGGATCTGCCAAGGTTTCTCATTTTGAAATCTTGTGCCGTGTTTGCAATATTGAACCTGATGTTAGCTTGTTCCGCTACTTTTATACACACAATTATAAAAATGGATGGTTTGGGTTCACTAAGCGTTTGAACGTCCGTGCTTGCTATTCCAAGAATTTCGATTCCGTAAAGAATTGGAATGATTATTTTTCTGGGTTGATGAGTTTGTGGTTCCTGCTAATGCCCGGTTTAGTTGGTTTTTGGGTTCAAATATTGTCAAAGATCGAGCTCCCGCTCCCTTTGAATATAATGTGGAGCATATTAATACTCTTATTGCTCAAGCCTCTCCATTCCTTAGGTTCCTAGAAGAATTTCTTTGCTGGGTTGGCATAAGCCGTAATTACCTTTTGAATAAAGATACTTATCCCCGCTTCGAGTATAAGGACGGAGAGGGTGGGTTCTTTTTTCCGTACGCACTTTGATTATTGTATATGCTTTTCCTATTTTCTTGTTTCCTTATCCTTTTTCTTTGTTGTCTTTTGCAGAGATGGATTTAAATGCTTTTATCCGTACAGCTGATCCTCGCAAAGTGAGGATTGTTGAAAGAGCCAGAGCTGAAAATGAAAGACCTATTGTCACCGTGGCCAAACATCGCACCGTGACCCTAGTTCTGACCTCTGTGGTTCGTTCCTCTGGAGAGTTGTCGGCTAGTGTAGAGAGGGAATTTGTTGGAGATGCAAGTGTTGGTGATGTTGGAGATTAGGGGTTTGATTCCGTTGCTGGTCAGGATAATGTTGAGCCGACCGTGCCTGTTACCGAGCCTGTTGAAGCTAAAATTCCTAGGCCCAAGCGTTCAAAGAAAAAGTGAGTAACCTATGATAGTGAGGGACTGCTACCGCTTCCCATCTACCCAAAAGATTAAGGGCCGATTATGGGACTACTGGTGGTTCCGCTACTAGAGGTAAGTCTCCTAGTGTTCTTAACAGGTTGCTCCAAGATTCTCGATTAACGGTAAAATAGGGTGTTCCAGCTCTTCCTACCTTACCCTTTATTACTTCCTCCGTGACAGCTTTACCTTTGGAGGAGGGCGGAGATCGTACTGACTCTGTGACTGGCCCTTCCTTGCGAACTATAGGTCCCTTTGCAAGGTTCGTAGTCCTTTTTGATTCTTCTCATCACTCATGCGATAATTCTGCGGATCTTGAAGTTGATTCTCTTGTCAGGTCTGCTGCTCCGGTTATGACTGAGGCTACTATTGTTGCTACTCCTGCTGATGTTCGCAAAGATAAAAGTGTGCCACATCCGTCCATTTTTTGTTCTTCTAGCTCATCTGAGAAGACGGATCGTACTCTTAGTCTTTTTACAAGGAGGTCGGGTAGTGGTTTTGATGCCGGAAGCATTCGTGCGGAGGAGGCTATGGGTACTGGTTTGGAGGAAACCTATGTCCCTGAGTGGATAGTGACCAAGGGTTTTGAGCTTAATGATGGGCGTTTGTGCACCAATATGATTGATCACTTCACTCCTCCTGCTTTCTTCAAAACCGTTCGTGGAATGGAGCATGAGCAGTTATTTACTGAGTTCAATGTATCAGCCGTACGTAATTTAAGTTTGAGCTCCGAGGTGAGAATGCGTGCAGAGTATAATATTTCAGAGAAGAGGAAATGGAGATCTCTTGCAGAGGAGAAATATATTTTGTTGGAGGCGAAAGACAAGGAGATTGAAGACTTGAAGTCTCGATTGCTTAAGGCAAAAGAGGAATCCGCGGAGGTATCCAAACTCCGTGCCCAAGACAGATAAGACTAGTCTTCACACGGCAGTCAACATGTGGATAAGAAACCTGGTAATCAGGAATCGTGTGGGAGACTTGCAGCTCGGGATTGAAAGTTATCAAACAAAGATCAACCTTGAACGTCTAAATTGGGATGCAGCCGACTATTACTTCAAAGAAGATTATACGATTGTCCCTAAGCCAAGAGCCGTTGTCTACAGAGACAGAAATTATCAAAGAAAGTTGATGAGGCTGAATGAGCTACACAAGTTTTTAGTGATTGGGACGTGACAAAGAGTAATGGAAAAAAAAAACTAGACACTATGGTTAAAACTTATACATCTATTCGCGTACAATAAGCGGCATGGAGGACTAGAAGTGGTGGAGGATGAAAGAGATGAAGCAAAGACTTCACAATACTATCGAGAAAAAGACTACAGATCATGAGGATTATCCAAGTCTAGAAGCTTTGTTGGAGGAAGAATAAGAGATATTGACTACAGGCTGATCAACAGAACAACGTGACGACATCGTCGTTACAATAAAAAGGTCAACTTTTCTTTCTTATTGTGAATTTTATACCTTGTACATTGTAAGTTAGTTATTCTTTATGATGAGTAAAGTGTTAGGAGTAATTGATATCCATCATGATTTGAGGGGAGAAGTTATATGTTCTTACAAGTCTTGCGAAATAGGCCACACTTTTATCCCATATTTTATAACATATTTAATCAATGTAACCAATAATGGTCAAAGGGTTTAAAATTTTTGATAAGGGGAGTAAAATATGATTAAAAATATGTGTTATAATAATATCCGTGAATTGCTAGGACTCATATACTATGCACAAACGTGCTTAAGCAATCTCGAATACCGAGAATTTTGAGGGGGTATAAAAAACGGATAGAGGTACTAACGCTATGCTAATTTATATCATAAGTACTTAAATTGAATTTTCAATTGGTTTTTATGCGAAAGGAGAACATGTACAATAGGCCGACCATGCATTTTACTATCTAGAATTATAAAGGTTGGTAAAGTTAGGTATATCCCAATGATTCCAGCTACTAACCAGAGGGCTCTACCCACGGGAAAACCGCTAGTTAGTGTAGAAGTTCCTTAGGTATGATTTGTAAAAAGAGTAAAGCCGAGATAAAGAAAAGTGCCGACTGAGATGGAGCTAGTTCTGAATAAACCAACAAGCGATACTAGTCATGAAGTCTCGGTAAGCACTGAAGGGGTTGAAGAATTAAAAAGAATTGTAAGGATAAAGGGTGTAAAGAAAGAAGCCCTCCATACACTTAGGCAGAAACCGGGTCAATACATATGCTGTCAGAATCACTAAGATGATTGCTGACATTGAAGATTCGGAATCAATGGACCCAGTGATGCAATGGCACAACCATCCTAGCCCTCAGAATCTTTAAAGATTTATGTTTCAATTTCACAAGACTAAACACTTTATCTATTGACTTTTCAATCCGAGTTAGTGATATTGAACATGGTGGCAGGTCAGCTCAGCTGCCGATTACTAGAACCAAAACGCACTATTGAGTCTAGAGCCAAGAGATCATCAATTAATCTCGTTAGGACACATATCCCTATTCCTTCTTGTCTTTCACTACATGTGGAAAACAAGTCTATCCTTTGAGTCCTACGCATTATCCTTTGTATTGCCAGAACATTCCGATGTGAATCGATCGGTTTTCACAATGAAGATGGAAATCCTGCTAGAGCCAAAATCAAACAAGCTCTTGGTAGCGTGACTGTGCGAGTATACAGAAACAAAACTCTGTGTCAAACTGGAAAGAAACGATCTGGTGCGATTTTGTGTTGAATCAAAACTTGTTCAGTATAAAAAATTGACGGTTATTGATCATTTGACAAACAATCAAATCTCTCGAAGTGTTACAAAATATTTTTCATAAGAACCACTTAGATGACTTTTCAAATTCATTTTCTCTTTATTACTAACTATTTCATTACAAGATATCTTTAAAGATGGAGAGGAGATGGCTGAAATTCGCCACGCACCTAAATATCAATGATTAAATCGAATGCTCAGTCAGACCCTACACTTGTTTGTGGAAAGTTATGAAAGACCTTCAGAAAGGTGTCAAAGCTTCTCAAATGATATCATGTATTTCTTCACAAGTGCAAGATGGCGGATCCATTACAAGATGATGTAAGATTATGTTTGGGTGGAAGATCTCAAGAAAGCTCAAAGATCACAATCCAAATGACAAGGTCTAAGATGAATCAAAAGATCACTATCCCAGATGTACAAGATACAAATGTTCCGAGTAAAGACTTAAGTGATTAAGTTTTGTGATTTTCAGGTGACCTCCCTTGGGGGAGATTGTTAATATTAGAAAGACACTCGATCACCCCAGTGTTTTTCCGTTTATAATTAGCTGTAGTTTATTAGTTAATTTTTTTTTAGTCGTTTTTTCGGTTTAAGTCGGGTACTAATACCCGTTATATTGTAAGGACTATATAAGCCTCTTCCAAGTTTGGAAGAGGGGAGCTAGTCATTTATTCCTTTCATATAGAAAACACATTTTCTCTCTCTAGAACTCTCTCATGTGTTCTCTCACTAGAAAACTAGTCAAGACAAGAATTCGACCCTGTGTTATGCAAATTATGACTTACCACATCCTTGTCTCTAAAAATGCACACCAATATTCAAGAAAGTGTTGCGTCTAGAATATGCCTGGCCATGTATACTACCACCAAAATGGATAAACCCTGGAAATTTTACTCTTCATATACTATTGGAAGTTTAAATTTTTATGCCATGGCAGATTTGGGAGCCAGTGTTAATGTCATACCCAAGTCCATGTTTGAACACCTAAAACTAGATCGACTTAAGAAGACTGACATGCTCGTTGAAATGGCAGATATGACAAAAAGATCTCCTATCGAAATAGTTAAGAATATCCTTGTCAAGATTGACAAATTTTTATTCCCATCAGATTTTGTGGTTAAGGATATGTTGAACACATGTAATGAAACCATGATTCTTGGGAGACCATTTCTAGCAACCATTCATGCCGAAATAGATGTCTTTAATAAGGAAATCTCCTTAGGAATTGGAGTTGATAGAGTTACCTACAATATGAATGAAAAGATATATGATTTCACGACCCCTGTCGGAGAAATTTATATGATTGATTCGTAGAATCTAACACACGTAAAAATATAATATATAATACTATAGAAAATTACCAATTTACCCTTGAGGACAAAGGTAAAAAGGAAATTCTTCAAAATATATATAATATAATACGTATATTAACCGGTAAGTGATTACCGGGTCGTATCTCAAAGAAATGTGAATTGATACCCTCGATTCAGTTTGGACAATGTTATGAATAATTTTCAACTTTTTGATTGATTTTCTATGACGATCACAACAAAGTCAGTTCATAATTGAAATGGACACTCGTGAGGCTAAAGAACCTCGTAAATGTGAAAAGTGCAAAGTTTCTGGTCACAACCAAAGATAATGTCTTTATTCTGCTATGATTTAAATTACATGTTTGTATGCTTTAATTTGTTGGAACTGTTATCATGAAGGTGGATCTTGTACTTTTATTTGTTAGTGAATATCTTATTTCGATATTAGATATTTTTCTATAATTGTGGCCTAACTTATTTAATGCATTATTATATTTGTACATTATATATTGTTGATTTATAATGGTAATATTAAGAGTACTTAGATTTAGTTACCATAATGAAACTCTATAGGATAATGTATCTTGATGGGAGATCTAATTTCCTTATGTGATAATGTCTAGGTAATGTATTATCTCAACGTTATATCTAAGATATGTTAAAGTTTGGGTGTTTTGCAGGTTCCCAAGCAACATTAACGGGTTTTCTTTATATTTGTAAAGGCTAGTTAGTTTTTTAATATACTAAAATTGATGCCTAAATTTATATAAAATGGTTACAAAAAATAGTGTTCATCATTCGTAAAACAAGATCACTTCCTGCATGTCAGTCAAATAATGATGGGGGCACCTCAATAACAACTCCTTGAATCGTTCCCAAGCTTGATAAAGAGTCCCGTCAGGCTCTTGTTAAAAGGTATTGATTGCCTCCATCTTCTTAGCGGTTCGGGCATGTGGATAGTATTTGCTTAAGAATTTCTTCTTAAGAGTTTCCGAAGTATCTATTGAACCAACTGGTTCATTTCTAAGCCAACGACTTGCAGCTCCAGTAAGTGACATAGGGAAAACTCGAAGTATAATTTGATCTTGAGTAACTTCGGGTATGTGAAATAGATCAACGATCTCAAGTACCTTTTCGATGTGCTCGTTAGCATCTTCATTATCCGATCCACTAAAAGTGTTGTCTCGAAATTCTGTAAGAAATTGACCTTTCAAATCGAAGCGGGCATTATCATCGATCTTAGGCCTAACGATTCTGAATCCTGAATCTTCTCGGGTTTTAGTCATGTATTCCTCCATAGTTGGTTCCCCCATTGTTTCTGTTTCTTCTTCTTCAAAATGATCTTCGTAATCAGAAAATAAGTTGGATCCCGGTGAATCCAAATGGTAAAGACTCCGTGTCCTGATGAGCTTCCTTGATGATCGAAATATATGTTTAGGATTGTCGTAAGGTGCGGTGAGCTTCTTGGTAGAACTCCTGGTCATGCGCTACCTGAAACAAGGGTAAAATATCAGTAGGATATGCTCAGAAGAAAAGAAATACAGAAAAGAACTAAATAGCAGATATGAATGAACTAACCGTTTCCAACTCGCTTGTGCAATGATCTGCAGATGGTCCACAAAAGACACCTGACACAAAAACAAACATTCTGGTATAAATATCCAGGTCCATTACAGAGACTAAGACGCTCTTTAACATTTCATCAAGTAGAAATTAAGTTGCAAATGTTACCATCGTCTTTGGCAGGGTCGGAACAAGCTGATAAATATCTCTGATACAACCTCGGGTCTTCATGTGAATCAACATTAACGGCTTCATCCTATAGCCAGATCAGATTATGTTAGCAAGCTTCAAAATTTCCATATAATTAAAGTATCAACACGATCATCAAACCATACATCTTGTGATGCAGCGGCTACAACGACCTCTGGTCCATTACAGAGACTAAGACGCCCTTTAACATTTCATCAAGTAGAAATTAAGTTGCAAATGTTACCATCGTCTTTGGCAGGGTCGGAACAAGCTGATAAAGATCTCTGATACAACCTCGGGTCTTCATGTGAATCAGCATTAACGGCTTCATCCTATAGCCAGATCAGATTATGTTAGCAAGCTTTAAAATTTTCATATAAATAAAGTATCAACACGATCATCAAACCATACATCTTGTGATGCAGCGGCTACAACGACCTCTGGTTTAGCATGTCCATTAACATCTGGTTGAGATACATCAGCTTTAGGTTATGCAAGAATTTCTTCGATAACACTAATATCATCGTTTGGATCTGCCATTATCTTTGGTTCATGTGTTTCTGATTCGGGTTTCGGGAGTTGTTCTGTAACTACAGCATCATCTGTATAAATTCCAAATTAATAAGGCCAAAGAAAAATTGATAAATGTCTGTACTACCTATATCCAAACATGAAAAACTCTATTGCAGACAATGACACCCATACTAAACAAGCATTAGTTAGTCAGTGAAACGGATCTGATCTACAATACCATATATTGATGCTCGTTCTCCTAAGTCTAAATACACCAATAACGCCAACGTATAGGAAATAAGTTATACCTTTAGCACTATTGGAACTTTAAATTGAAAGCGTTAACTAGAGCAGGAGTTCTTTTGCGTGTGTATAAGTTTGTATTATAATAATCTATGCTTGCAAAGCCTATAAGTGGTCGCTGATATTTTTTGGTAGTTGATTTCTCCATTGATCATTACTATCGTATGCTACATGCTCCTATGTCTAAATTTAGCATGTCGCCTAATTGTGAGCTTCATGGAAGCAAAAAAGTAATATACTAATATGTTTGAGTAAGTTGGTCCACTAGTTCCTTATTGCTTTCAGTAACATAAAGACCCCCTAATTATGTTCCTTCCTACTCTTGATAAGTTGATTACGGATAGATTTGAGAAATGCAACTAGAAATAATCCGTTGAAGGCAACTACATAATTAAAAATCACTAGCCAAAATTATGACCCGACCAAAAAGCTCATAGTCACGTGTGTTATAGACATCACTACAAACATAAAGCACCGGGGTTATCGGCAGGATGAGACTAGGATGTTTGTCTAAGCTTACATTTGGGCTTATGAGCTTACTTGATTTAGGTTTATATTTCATATGCCCAAACTTTTTGTATTATTTTGAGACTTGTGGACTTATAAGAGCTAGCTTGTTATGATATAACAAGCTTATAGGGATAAGGCCGCAAGTTTAAAAATAAGCCAAAAAGTTCAGGCTTATGAGATATAAACCTAAATCAAATAAGCTCATAAGCCCAAATGTAACCCAAGGGTGTTTGTTTCAGCTTATATAACGGGCTTATGGCTTATGTGGTTTTCGGCTTACGTTTCCTAAGCTCACATTTTGTGGCTTATATTGAAACTTTTCGGCTTATATAATCTTACCATGTCATGATAAGCTTATACTACAATCCAAAAAGTTTCAAAATAAGCCACCAAAAGTGAGCTTAGGAAACGTAAGATGAAAACCAAATAAGCCATAACCCCGTTATATAAGCAGAAAGAAACACATATGGTCATAATATAAGCTGAAAAGTTTAGGCTTATGAGATATAAACCTTAATCAAATAAGCTCATAAGCCCATGGTGTTTGTTTCGGCTTACATAACGGGCTTATGGCTTATTTGGTTTTCGATTTACATTTCCTAAGCTCACTTTTTGTGGCTTATTTTGAAACTTTCCGGCCTATATAACCTTACCATGTCATGATAAGCCTATACTACAAGCCAAAAAGTTTGAAAATAAGCCACAAAATTGAGCTTAGGAAACGTAAGACGAAAACCAAATAGGCCATAAGCCCGTTATATAAGCTGAAACAAATAGGCTTTTGTTGCTACTGCTATTTTCGCCAAAAATACCCTAGTTTGTTTAAGCTTCTATGTGGCTTATGAGTTTATTTGTTTTCCGGCTTATATTTCATAAGTTTCAATTTTTCGGCTTATTTTGAAACTTCTGAGCTTATATAAGTTATTTTTTGATCGAAAGAGAAACTATATTTATCGATTAGAAGAAAGTACATCATCGGTTGCATGCACATTCTGGGACACTGACTTGTAATATTAATTCGTCATTACATCTCAAAGCCCAAGTAGCTATACCAGAAACATATTCTCTGAAAATTATTGGTCGGCGAGGTCTCTAGGCAGCCGAAAGTGCTTTCTTTCGAATGGAGAGTTTTATCAAAACTGTTGTTGCCATCTCACCCTCACTTGGTCTTCCGCCTCGTTCACCGAAACCCTCCTCAGTAACTCGCTCAAATCCTCCGATAATACACCATATAATAATACAACCAAAGCCAAAGGGGATTCCAAGATGGTATTTGTAAAACTGTAAAAAATCTTTCAAAAACAAATTGCTTAGTCAAAATACCTGTTACAAGGTGTGTGTGATTAAGGATGATTTGGTAGGTGTAAAGATTCATTAAAAGGTGAAAGATTCTTATTGGTAATGTTTATTTTTTAGATCCACTATGGGTAATTGATTACAACCATAAAAGCCCAACATCACCCAAACCAACAGTCCAATAACAACACCTCTAGAGCCCAACATCTATTAAAGGGCACAGAGGCCTACAGTAACAAGTCATTTACATACTCTTAAGGAAAGAAAATTAAAGAAAGGAAAAGAAAGTAACATAAAAGAAAGAAAAGTTGATAATTTATTTTGTGTTCTTAAGTTTAAAGTGAATGAAGAGAAAGGAAAGAAATGAGAAATATGAATTTACCAGTTTACCTTCTAGATTGACCAAGAACAAAAAAACAACATGGGTAATTTGGTCAACATAATAGTTTTTTAAGCTCTCTATACACTTTCCTTCCAAATCCTCCCAAATATGAGAAGAAAGTTTTGACACAAAAATAGGCTTGTATCTCCCTTCCATTTCTTTCCATTCACTTTCCTTTCTCTTCTTAAAAAAACTAAAGAACACAAAAAGTTGATACAATCAGTCCATTTCCTTTCCTTTCCTTCTTAAAAAGATCTTAAGAACAGGTGTTCATTGTTTTAGGGGTGTTGATCGGTTCGGTTATCGGGTTATTCGGTTTGTTCGGTTCGGTTAGTTCGGTTAAAAGTTTTTTTAAGGTCAACCCATATACTGATCCAAACCGAATTCAAATTCAGTTTTTGGTTCGGTTCGGTTGAATTCTAGTTCGGTTTGGTTTTCGAGTTTACCCGAATTACACAATTTATTTAAATATATATATATATATATATATAAAAATATAAGAATATAAAACTCAATAAATCTAAATATATATATACAAAGTATATATCGCCAAAAAAAGAAAAAATTATTATCAAACATAGAAAGTATTTTTCAATAATTAGGATAAATTATTAAATGTCTTATATATAATATCTAATAATTATTATATATTATATATATATATAAGGGGGACTTTCTTTTCAGAACCATTCTAAGTAGCAGAACTGACAGAACCCAGCGGTAAGAACAACAACAAAACATACATGCAACGCCCTTTTAAAAATAAAAAACTACATAAAAATCATCAAAAATCGAAGAATACACCATGTTCCTTTAATATCATTCATGAACTCTTCCTCTTCTTCACAAAACCTACAACACGGCCGCAATTAATTAATTATTGCACGCCCTTGTAAGAACATACATGCACACCTTCAAAGAAAAAAAATTATTTCCAATTTCTTATCAAATTATTTAGAACAACTATGTTTTTTTAAAACATATATGTTGTTTTTAGAACATATGTGCAAAAAATATAATTATTGAAGGCGTGCATGCATGTTTTTGGTGGTTCTGTCAGTTCTCGCACTAAGAATGGTTCTGAAAAGAAAGTCACACTATATATATATATATATATATAAATATTGTAGGATCCCGTAATCACTTCATAACATATATCATACACGAATCTGATCTAGAAAAGAGAAAGAGAGTGAGTTGTTTTGTAGAGAGAGAAAGAATAGAGAGAGAGAGAGATGAGAGAGTTTAGGAAAAGGAAAAAGATATTATTTTTAACAACTTGGTTACTTTTTCTAAAGAAGAAAAAGTATTTATACCCCGACACATTAAGTGACGTTCGAGATATTTGACTAGGACTCGGGCTCGGGTTTTGCTTGGGATTAAACCCGAAACATATACAATATTAGATTAACTATCGAGCCCGATTCCCGATATTATACTATTACAACGTTAACTAATTGATTGACCGAGACTTAAATACATAATGAACGAACTTCATGTTTGACTCAATATTTTGAGGCTAACAATCTCCCCCGAAGTGAGTTCATTGATGACACTCCTTCATGAGATCAGTGAGATTGCTTTTGTCGTTAAGCTCATGTGGTCTTGGTTATTTTCTTTGTTATTTGTTGTAGGTTTGTTCCTTCATGCTTTGCGATCTAGACTTTGATCCTTCGTCATTGTATTTATCGTCTATTCCATCTTGCGATCTTGAGTGTTTGACCAACATTCTCATACTGTGCCTCATCTTGAAAGCTTTAAATTAGAGTTTGCAGAAGTCTTTGTCTTTAAATCTTGAGCTTTCATGATTGTTTGTCTTTGTAGAATGAGCATGAATATGTGGTAATGAATCGACTTTGGTTGATTGGGATACCGTCACCACCGTTTTAACCTACAGGTTTACGTTAGTGATAATCGAGAAAATTGATTTGAAAAATTCAATCGCGTGTTACTTGTAAAAGCGTTTTTTGTAACACATCAGGAGTTTTTATAATCATTTTTTACAAAATTCATCAACCGTCAATTCAGTACTAAAACCAAATCG
This sequence comes from Tanacetum coccineum, assembly GCA_026074375.1. NCBI lineage: Eukaryota > Viridiplantae > Streptophyta > Magnoliopsida > Asterales > Asteraceae > Tanacetum > Tanacetum coccineum. The sequence continues at coordinate 18,926 of BQNB010021038.1, read as the reverse complement.
ATATCCAGTTGTCACAAGTTTGATTCATATAGAATCTCGCAAGTCACCTACCAAGAGCTTGTTTGATGCTGACTCAAGCAGGATTTCCATCTTCATTGTGAATACATAAGTATCACTCGGATGTTCTGGAAAATATCACAATGATATTGCGTAGGACTCTTGTTAACAGCTTGTGAACTTGATGATGTTCAACAAGTGTTTGAAATGGAATGTGTCCTAACGAGATTTTTATTGATTCATTGGTCTAGACTCATGTGGGGAAATTAGTTGCATTTTGGTTTTAGTATGGAGGCTTGAGCAGATTGAACCTATTCAATTTATCAACGAGTCTCGAATTCGAGATGTCAATAGATAACGTGTGTATCTCCGTGACAAATGAGACAAGTTTCTGTTAAGAGAAACCCGAATGGCTTTTATTGATCTCTTGGCTCTAGACTCGATTAGTGCATTTTGGTTTTAGTACTCGGAGGCTGGAGCATATTGCCACCTATTCAATATCAACAATCTCAGAGTGAGATGTCAATAGATAACGTGTGTATCTCCATGACAAATGAGACAAGTTTCTGTTGAGAGGGTTGTGCATTGCATCACTGGGTCCATGATGTCATTTTCAATGTCAGCAATCAACTTGTGATTCTGATAGCATATCCTTAAGTTGTGTGGAGGGCTTCTTTCTTTAGACCCTTTATCCATACATTTCTTTTTCATTCTTCAACGCCTTCAATGCTTACCAAGACGTCATTACTAACACCTTGTTGTGATTGTTCCAGTGTTAGCTCAATCTTAGTCGGCATTATTCCCATATACATTCATCTCCAATCATACCTAAAGACTGTTATTTCTAACTTTGGATTATCCTTGGGTAGATCCTCCGGTTCTGGTTGGATCATAGGATTGATTCCTAACCTAACCACCTTATGACTTCAGAATCGTCGTGAAATTAAGATGTTGTTGGGTATAAGATCAAACCATAAAACCTTTTCTTTCTGTTTAGCACATTGAGTCGAATAGATCATATTTTAATTACATTTTCTCCCCTTATTTTAAATAATAAACACTTAGTTTTTTTTTTGAAATACCTTGTGATTAAAATATGTCTTGGAAATTCTGTGGGAGAAAATATTATCAGCATGAATGATTTAGAACATTTTAATAATGTTTTGAATACATAAGAATTGTCGTTGTTGATGTATCCAAAAATATTAAAACTTTGTTTTTTGAAAAACTCCCCCTCAAAAATAGGAGCAATTGAAAAATTGTGGCTTTGAAAACATAGATGAGGGTTGGAGTGTTGAACACGCACAATTTTGAAAGATTATGAATTGTCAATCGAGAAAAATGTCTTGAAAAATTGTTTCAACTTTTTTGAAAAACCAAATTTAGAGGACTTCTCTTCTACGGCTAAGGTAAGCGCACTGATACGTACACTATCCTTTTTTTCTTGAGCTAAAAAAACATAGAATGTCTTGTAAAACACTCAAGACCGAGAAATGTTAATTTTCTCGTTGTAAGGAAAATTATAAACCTTCCTATTAATTTGAAGTCCGGGTATGTACTAGATATTTTGCACATAAGCCATTTAGAAAATTAGAAATGACATTTTTGAAACCATTAGCAACTCTCAGGCTCAACTTCATTTATACAACCCGTGCAAATTGTTAATCGACATTCAAAGCACGTAAATGTTATCGATTCCAAGAGACATGTTTGAGAAGAATCTTTTTGGAAATTTTTTTCTAATTTTCTGATTTTGTATTTATTTACCTGTTGTCCTCAGTATTTCTATATGATGGTGGAATAGTAATTCCAACTCTTGTCATGATTTAAGCTGCCTTGCTGCTAGAGGACAACTTTTGGAACCAGCTTTGAACTTGACGTTTCATTGCTATGGTCTGAATTCCGAGTTCTGAACGGTTATGATCAGAAGTCATTTGATGAAGAACAAGCCTGAACTGATATGAACAGACGTCATTGCCAATGAAGACGCGGGCTTGATCTCATATTGATCAAACGTCTTTTGAACATTGAGGAACGGGGCCTGAAGTGTTATTTTCAGCAACAACCATTTAATGTAGCCATCTTTTGTGAACCCAATTCTAGGCAACGGGTTTCTTAGATATGAGAATCATCACAGCCACACTCTGAGATTTTTTCTAATACTTTTCATTGTAAAGTGGACATCTGCATTAGGTTACACTCTCCATCCTTGCTTTTGACCATTGAAATGACGTACCTGCACTTAAACCCGAGTTTGTCTGCATGCCAATGAATATGATGGATACTACATTTGAATCCATGTGTGGGTTCACTTTCAACCTGCTCCGTGCAAGAGTTGAATAACTTTCTTTATGGGGAACCCACCTAAGACAACAGTCTTGGAGAATTCCTAAACCGTTTAGTATGCCACTAATACAAGACTAGGATCATTGTTTTCTCAGGGACAGAGGTAGTCTTTTTGGTTGAGACCCATGTCCTTTGGGGATCTGTCTTTTCTGGTTACTTAGAATGCACTTGTGACTTTTCCTACGGGCATATACTTTTTGTTAGTCTTATGGGATTTTGCATCATTATTCTGTGCAGAGGCACGAGGATTTAACCTGAATGTATTCTATACGCATTCACATGATTTTGCACTGAAAAGACACTTTTTGCATGTAGGACATTGTAAGTCATTGAACTTTTATAGAGAAAGGCATTTTTTTCCTATGTTCACCTAAGTGAACATCTTTGTTTGTAACCCGACTACTCATTGAGTGCTTGCCAATTTCCTAGGTTTGTGTTTGCAACCATTAGCAGTGTTGGGTAATCTAGCAAGGATCAATCATGACTAGGTTGTCTATTCACATCTTTGTCTTTCTGGAAGTTTGTGCACTTACTTAGCTTTCTCTAAGGGTAGTAGTTTATGAACCATGTCATTGAGCTACAAATATCTTTAGGTGACTCAAATGACACATGCTTTGGGTTATTATTCCTAGAGGGGCCAGGTGCAATCACATTGGTGTTTCGAACTGCTTGTTTTCTAATCTGAGGCAAATTCTGTTGAGTGACTTGTTTAAACAAACCATCCGACACATTAGTTTTATTAACCGACTGTTTCGTTTGAAAACTTCTCATTTCAGGAGAATTTGAAAAAGGAGTCGGTTTTCCTAAAACTGATGGTTTTGGAATCCGTTGAGCATTTGGTTGTCTAACAACAGATGGTTTATCAAACTGAGTTTCCACAGACTTTCCTTTACATTTCTCAATGAGTTTCTTTAACTCACTTATTGCTATGTTCTTGTCTTGCATTTGAGCTTTCAAATCTTGTATTTCATGATATTGTTCACGTTCTTTTCGAAATACATTAGATCCGTTTTCTTTGCAAACTGAGTTGTTTTTCATTTGTTCTTTACATTGTTGTAAAGCAAGTTCAAGAGAAATCGAGTGTTTTTCAAGTTTAGAAAAACTTTTTAACAAATTATTATGAACTTCTTTGTTAACAGATTCAGTTTGTTTCGAAAGCTTTTGTGCAAGACATTCACATTCTTTGACCTTGTGAAGATATAAGCATTGTAATCCAGTATGAGCATTTAAATCAGACAGAGAATGCAAATATGAACATATAACATCTTTAGACACACACTCTTCGAGAAGTAGATCATATATGTTTGAAAAATCAGCCTTTTCAGATTCAAGTTCGTCAATCTCTTTTTCAAGGGATTCAACGTACTCAAAGTCTTCATGCATTTCCGTTTTTAGTTCATGAACAAAACAATAACTGTCATTTATAGTTTTGATTGAAAGAGGCATCAATAATGATTTTATCAAAACTTCCATATCATGAGCAGTTGGGTTACGAAAAGAACTCCTAGTATGATTAGACCAAGCTTGTTCACAAATCGTTTTAAAATGATTAAAGTTGTTTGTCATTTCGTTGTAAGCTTGTCTACTTTTACTAATGGATTTCGATACGGGTAGAAAGGCAACGTTTTTAGCAATGTTTGGCTTTGTCCTAACAAACGTTTTTCTCCACATTGTCTTCCTAACTTCTTTAGCGCGTTCCAACTGATCAAGATAGGTTTTGGATGGTGGTTTGAAAATTTCATAAAGACTGTTTTGATATGTGTAATCATATGGTTTCACTGTGTCTTTATTCAATTTTGATCTACTCTCTTTTTCAAGAGTCACTGTGTCTTCCCTATTGGGGCAAAATCTGTTTGCAGGATCAGAAGTATCATATGGGATCTCATACAAACATGGTTTTTCAGATTGAGCTATCTTGAGGTACTTAGGATTAGCAAAGGTTGATCTACCATTATATGTTGCGCATTTGGGTGCTAACATATGAATGGTCTGAATTGATTGATTGCGTTTATAAAGAATTTCATTCAAAAACTTAATTTGTTTGTCCATTTCAATCATTTTGTCAATATCTCTTCCTTCCTTAACCTTTAAATCCGAAATGACCTTACTTTTCTCTTTGAGTTGACCTTCAAATTGTGACTTAGTTAAAAGACTCTTTTTGACTAACTCATCGTGTTTCTGATTGACAACTGAAATTTCATAGGCTTTAGTTTTTAAACCTTCTTTTATGTCAATGTCTTTACGAGCTAATAGTCCTAGAGTTTCATTTAACTTTGTTTGAAGAATGTCATAATCAATCGTCCGGTCATTAAAGGCTTTGTACTTCTCAAACTCATTCTGTTTGTTCTGAAGTGCAATCAGACAACTATCCCGACAACTAGTAGCCTCCCCCAGAGCCCTACTAGTCTCATCAAGGTTAGTTTTGCACTCTTCCAATTCTTGAGTCAATGATGCATTTGCTTTCTTTAATAGCTTTAAAGTCGTTTTGTTTTCCACAGTATCAAGAGTTAAATTTGCAATTAAATTAGCAAGCGCAGCATGCTCATCAACACATTCTGCAGCATTTTGGTCAACCTGATTATCATTATTACATATATTTAATGAATCAGGAGTGACATTGCTATCATCCTTCTCCAAAACATATGTGTCATTAATGGATTCAGGTTGCTCAGAATGTCGTCTTTCATTTGCAAACACATTATTTTCATCATGGTTTTGTACATGTTCCAATGGCTGATCAGTAGAACTAGATTCTTCAGGTAAGACCTCCTGAATCATTTATCAGTTTTAATCATAGAAGTGTAAAAGATTTGTTGGATCTTAAGTGGATGTGATGTGATTGAAGTTGTGGTTTTGTATGCAATTCACGTTCACGGAATTTTACACGTCTATGATTAAAACTAATAAATGATTTAACAGGATTTTACAAAATCAATAGAAAACCGTGAATGAATAATCGTTTGTTGTTAAGGTTTGATTGTTGTTAGATTTGTCTTTTAAGTCCTTGTTTATGTTCAGGTTAATGATTTGTGATGTTTGTTTAAGTGTCGTAATATGTTCAAAGTCCGTTTTGCCTAAAATGAATATTTACTTCAAAATATAAGCAAACCGCCACACTAAAGAAGCCAAACCGCCACCTAGAAAACAACCAAACCGCCTCCACAAATTAGGCAAACCGCTGGTTACTTTTGAGCAAACCACTGCCAATTATTCAACTTAAACCGCCGGCTAAAAATGTCCAAACCGCTACCTAATTTATACCAACTCACTATGTATTAAATTAAGCAAACCGCCTCAAATCTTAACTCGCCGTCTAGCTTAACTCGCCGTGTAAGTAACTCGCTGCCTGTTTGTAACTCGCCGCCAAATGAAATAATCAATCCGCTGCCTAACTTGATAAACCGCCGCGTCTTTCAGTAACTCGTCGTGTTCTTTTTCTTAAACCGTCGTGTATTACTTTAATCAACCCGCCTTGGATTTCAACTTTTGGCCATGGTAACGTTTCATTTTGCACAATATAATATTCAATCCGCCATGAACCTGTTCAAACCGCCGTCAATTGTGGCAACTTGCCGTTTGGAAACACAAACCACCGCGAATATTATTGATTAGTTTATGCAACTCTCCCATGACCAGTCAACTCTCTATGACACAATTCCTTAAAAAGTGGATCTTGTCCCCCTTTCCTGTCAAACCGCCGCTTAGAAATTGATATTGAAATCAACTCTCCACGAAGAACACAGGGACGAATTAAGCATAATCAAGCCTAATGATCTTTCTAGCCACGAATCTAAGGTATAACATGCAATATTAAGTGTGTATATGAAGATTAAACACACCCTAACTCGTATATCTTTGTGAATCTTCCAAAATGAATCAACTCTCCACTTAGAACACACAAAAATTCGAACCTTTTGTTGCTTAGATTTCGGACTTGGGGCTTGTGAATCACTTGGAGTGGCAACAATACATCTTGTATAACATGTATAACAAGAAAAGAACAAGATTAACCAACAAAATGAACCCAAAATAAATTTGATCCGTGGCATTTAAGCCAAAATAAGCCACGAATTTGAGCTTAATCAACCACAAATCAAACACGAATCTACCTTTGAAGCTCTGATACCAATTGTAGGATCCCGATAACACTTTCACTTCATATACCACACGAATCTAGATCAAGAAAAGAGAGAGTGAGAAGATTTCTAGAGAGAGAAACAAGAGAGAGGTTTGAGAGAGAATTAGAGAAAAGAGAAAATGAAATATTATAAAATGAAATCAACCTGTACCTTTTCCAAAGTGGAAAAGGTATATATATACCCCGACACTTAAAGTGACGTATGGGATATTTAACTAGGATTCGGGCTCGGGTCTTGCTTGGGATTAAACCCGAAACATATACAATATTAGTTTAATTATCGAGCCAAATTCCTGATACTTTCCTATTACAACATTAACTAATTGATTGGCTGAGACTAACATACATAATGGACGAACTTCATGTTCGACTTAATATTTTAAGGCTAACACATGGTTCCTATACTTTGGAGTACCATTAAACATGCGTATGACAAAGATGCTGAAAAGGGAATCAAGCACTGGGGTGAAAGACGTAAAGTATGGTACCGATCTCAGGTAAGCAAATTTTCTAAGCAAAATCTTTACTCTACTAAGGTGATTCTTGGTGTGAAGAGTGTTAGTGTCAAGAAATTTCATGGATATGGTCACTTGGAAGAGATTGTGGTGAAATGATCTGATCAACATCTTTATAAGTTTAAAGAAAGTGACTTCGTTGATCTACACCTGAATGACATTGAGGATATGCTTCTTCTTGCTATTTAACACAAGCTATTCCACCTTGACGGGAATCATATTGTTGACTTTAATGTGGCCCTTCGTATGTTCATAAGAAGCCTAATCCTCATGAGTCGTGTCGAAGATTTACAACTTGGTGTAGAGAGTTACCAGAAGAAACTTAACATCACTAAACCTCAAAAGACCTTTCTAGAAATTGAATTCAAAGAACCCTACACTCCATCATACGATCCACCAAGAATTGTCTATAAAGACCTGAACAAACAGAAAAGAGTATTGCGAGTTGATGAGCTGTACAAGTTCTCGGATGGCACACTCAAGTCTGTTTGCGATGAGATTCATCACAGAGTACTCGACTTTCGTCTGGATTACAACACAGAGATGCCAAAGAGAAAGTGGACGGCTATTGATCAAAAGAGATCGGGTCTTATGATTGAGTTGACTGATGAGCAGCTGCAAGAAAGGGAAGTCATTAGAAATCTGGAGCAATTGGTTGGTGCACAGGAACTCGAAATGGACTACAAACTGATGACGCGTACCGTCTAATCGTCAGGTCCAATCTCAAAATCTTATCTTGTGAATATTGTGAATATGTAGTATAGAATTATAATAGTAGGCAATATAAATAGTGTTTGAGTATGAATTTTCTAGAATTTTTTCAATAAATTCAAAAGAATTCAAATTAACGTATTCAACACTATATATATATATAATACCCTCATAAATTAAGAGGGAGAATTATAATGTTCCCAATGTGTTTAACATTTTGAAATCGTGACCCGCGACATGCACACGTTCTTTATTGTCGAAAATATGTTTCCATGCCTTCATGTCGCTATTACAACCCTAGTTTACGTGTAGTTTTGTGTTTTCATTATAATACAAGTTCATAACTCTTTTGCTTACATTCGTGGGTTCTTATGGAGCGTTCAAGCTTTTAAAATCATTCACTGCTCGTTTCCTAATCATGAAATCACCACGCAAGATGTCGCTTGCTAATTTTTAAGTGTGCGACCCATGCATGGTCTAGACCATGCTGATCCGGTACACAGATTCGTTACTAAATTGATCTGACGCAACTTACATTTACTACAAGAAGATATGACGAAAGGAAATGATACAAAGGGACTCTAAGGTATGCCTTAACAAGTCCACTCTCGTTGATGTGAGTGGACGTCGACCCGTACCCTATATACACCCATACGTGTTAACGTCCCAAGCCAAAGTCTATTTCCCAATCCCCTTAGCTCGTTACAACCTATTAGAAGCTTATATGATAACCTAGAAGAATTTGTGGTTTCGAATAGGCAGAGGATGAGTGTGTTTGGTTTCGTTTGTAACCCGAACAAAGAGGAGAGGGTTTGAGGTGTGTGTGATAGCTTAAATGTTGTGGATAGTTGTATCATTGTGAGGTTGTGAATGTGATTTATAGGCACTAAAGCCTTGTTAAACCTCCCTAGTCCGCCAAAACCAAACAAACCGAGCTAAGGGGGCGGTTTGAAGAGTTTTAGTTAATCTCACATGTTTTTGCTAAACACATTTGGTACAAGTATTAATTAAGTAGTTTAGGTACAAATTGTGATACTAGGCAAATCTTATGATTGTTTTTCTCTTCTTGCTATCACGCATAAAGAGGTCCAAAGAAAAAGAAAGGTTATTAACCCAAGGTGCCAAGATATTAGGGAACATTAGGACACCATAATTACTTACCTAGTAATAATTGTACATGTACTATTAGGATCACTAGGTAAGATTTTTTTAGTACCATACATCACCAGGGAGGACGCTTTTTGGTGCAAGGTTTACTTTCTATTTTCGAGCCTTAAGGTGACTAAGTCAAGACTTGATAAGTTTCGACTTTAGGTTCTCTAAGTGGGTATTGGTTTTGAGTCTAGTAAGTCTAGGTAATTTCCGGGGGTGGGTCCTAAGTATTTTAACGCGAAACGTAACCCCGCTCACGTGATCAATAAACATAAATTACGCAAGGTAACAAATTATCTTAAATAAATTTCTTACTTGGTTGAGTAAACCCTTAATTTCTTTGGTGACCGGTTAAATTCATATGATTATTTCTAGTCTAACGCCCGTTTATTATTAAAAGTAATATAAAAGTAAACGCTTATCGGCTAAATAAATAGTGATGCATTAATATAGCCGTACAAGGACACGAAAAAGTGAAAATGTTTACGGTCCTCCACCATAAAAGAGCATTGTCCTCAAAGCATAAGACTTGTAATGGATGACAAGCCCGGTTTTGAAAGTTGTGGAATTTTTGTTTTAACGAATCTTCAACGTTCCCAAGTGAACCAGGGCCCCCCCGCCTAGAGTTCCCAGCGAACCTTACCCAATGGTAATCCGGCTCCGCTTTAATCGTTTGGTTCAGCCCGTTCCATTGATTCAACGGGCTCTTTCCACAAACTGGACTTATCGTCAACATGAATTCCTTCTAACGCATGACAAATGTTCATCGGCAAAACATTTCTTCAGGTTTATACATGGAAAGTGTGTGAACCTCGCTCAAGCTCTTGAGAAGTTTCCAGACTGTAGGCAACCCTTGCCCCAACTTTTGCTAATATTTGAAAGTCCGACTACCTCGGTTTCCTTGCCCCACTTGACCAACCGTACACTTCATTCCAGTGAGACCTTGATCATAACTCCTGTCTCCAACTCGAACTCCATCGGCTTTCGCTTTCGTTCAGGCTAGCTCGCTTTTGTCGATCCTGAGCCCTTGCATCCTTTGCTTGATCACGACATCTTTTCCCGTCGTTTCTGGATAATTCGACCAGTCAGTTGGGCTTCCACAACCTCGCCCAGCAATTAAGACCGACATTTTCGACCATAAATGCTTTAAAAGGGGCGGCCTTAAGCGAACGTGATAACGTTGTTTATATGAAAACTCAGCTAATGGGCAAATGCTTAACCCAGCCTTTGCCAAAATCAATCACAGCAAGCACGTAGCATTTCCGCAAAGTTTTAATGGTTCTCTCCTCTGCCGTCATGTTTTCCTGGATGATACGCAGTGCTCATACTTACATCTGTACCCAAAGCTTTGTGAAATGATCTCCAGAAATTTGATGTGAATCTCCCATCACGATCACGATAATTAAGCAGTAGCCCCGTGTCTTGCCACTATTTGTTCAAGTACAATCTTGCCAGCTTTATCCAACGGATCATTCCCCTTATTGTAGAAATGTGAGCAGATTTTGTAAGTCGATCTACAAATCACCCAAGGGTGTCGAAACCCTGTGGCGACCTAGAAGTTTGGTGATAAAAAATCCCATTTTATATCTTCCCACTTCCACTCGGTATTTCTGGTTATTGCACTATAATCCGATGCCTTTGATTTCGTCCTGTGACCCCTGCACATGTCAGGCATTTGCTAACACTACGGGAATGTCCACCGTCAGTTTGGCCACCAAAAAAATTTCTTCACATCTTGTACATCTTTTCTGAACCGGGATGGATAGAAGTGTTCGACTTGTGGGATTCGTGCATAATCACTGATTTAATCTCCATAACAAGGTATCCAACTCCAGCCTGGTATAAGCGTTAGTTTCCATCGGAACGCGGTTCCAAGTCGTTCCTTGGGTATATCCTTCGACAATCAGACCTCCCTAACGTCTTTAATTACATATCTCTGGTTTCTGGGCTTCGATCTGAGCTTCTAGTATTCGTTTGGGAAGATCCAAACCAATTGTCATAACCAAGGCTCGAACCCGCAATGGCTCAATCCGTTCTTTACGGCTTCAGTGCATTCGCCACTAACGTTGCTTTTCCCCTGATGATAACAATATCACAGTCGAAGTCACTCAGCAATTCTAGCCTACGGCTTGCCTCAGTTATGCTCCTTTTGATCGAGAATGTTGTGTAGGGCTTTTATGGTCCCCCCCCCGGTGAATACGGTGCATCTGGTTCCGTATAGATAGTGTCTCCATATCTTTAGGGCAAACACTACCGATCCAAGTTCCAAATCGTGAGTGGTGTAGTTCTTCTCGTGAACTTTCAACTGTCGAGAAGCGTAGGCAATCACCTTCTCTCTCTGCATTAACACCGCACCTAAGCCTTTGTGTGACGCATCACAGTATACCACAAAGTCCTCGCTCCCTTCAGGTAAAGCCAGAATTAGGCACTGAAAAAAGCTGCACAACTTCTGCTGTTATCAAGCTGAAAGCGTTTCTCTCCTTTTCTCCCTACAACAGCTTGATCCTTTCTGAGTAAGTTTCGTCATTGACTTAGCAATCTTCGAAAATCCTTCTATGAACCTTCGATAATAACCCGCAAGACCTAGAAATTGGCGGATCTCCGTTGGTGTCTTTGGAGATGCCCAATCCTTGATAGACTCTATCTTGGCTGGGTCCACATGTATGCCTCTACTATCAATGACATGCCCGAGAAATTGTACCTTCGGAATCCAAAATTCACATTTTGAAAACTTTGCGTACAAACTTCCTCCGTCTTAAGCAATTATTAAAATGTTAAATGTAATATATTTCTACCAAAATTTGCCTTTAAGGGTTCCTTCATGTTCCCTTTCGTCTTTTGAAAAAAAGTCTATGTCATCGATGAAGACAATTACGACATTATCCAAGTAAGTTTGACCACACCCCGGTTCATAGGTCCATGAATACCGAAGTCCTTTGCAGTCCGAAGGCATTTTAAAAAACCTGAAACTCGTAATGGTCTAAACCGAGTTCAAAATGACCATCTTCTGGACGTCTTGTTCTCGACTCTCGAGCTGGTGATATCCGATCTCTAGATCATCTTTTGAATAAATACTGGATCCTTGAAGTTTGATCAAACAAATCATCGATCCTCGGGAGTGGATAACGATTCTTTACTGTCAGTTTATTTAACTCGCGGTAGTCAATGCACATCCTGAATGATCCATCCTTCTTTTTGACAAACAAGACCGGGGCTCCCCAAGGCGAGGAACTAGGTCTTATGAATCCCATTGGCAAGAAAGCTCCTTTAATTGTTCTGAATAGTTCATTCATTTCGGATGGGCCAATCGAATGGTCTCCGAGCCACGGGCGGCTCCTGGTAATTAAAGGTCAATTTGAAATTCCACCCCGTTCGATAGCCGGAGGAAGACCTGGGGCAAAGTCCATCCGGAACCGCTCTGGAAAATCCCGGACATGGTACTCCTTATCTGTTTTCCTTTCCGACTTGTCCTACGCCTTTCCTTTGCGATATTTGTGCCAAAAAGACCTGGCATCCCTTGGCCATGTACTCTTGGGCTTTTGAACATGATATAACTGTCAACCGGGATTCTTTCCCGTTGCTACTTTCGTTTCCGCAAAAAGTCAAAGTTTCATTCCCGTAGGGAACTTTGAACAGAGGCATAACAACAACATCGTGATTATTTTTTCTTAACCAGTCCATGCCTATAATGACGTCGAAACCACCCCATTGTTATGATGAGATGGATCAGGCTACAGGCTATTAAGAGTCGATATTGAATGGATGGTCTAAGAAATTCAAGTGCAACGCTCGTATAAAGGTGTCTATCATTGGACTAATTTTTTTCCACAGCTAACTCGATCGTCATAGAAATTTTCTAATGAAGTTTGGGGCATGTTTATCAATGAACTAAAATGCATGGATAAAAACTCTTATCGCACCATGTCGAATAATATAGACATAGTGGTTATTTAAGAGGACACCGTACCAGGACGACATTTTGCATCAGGGTGCCCTGGTGCATTTTCCCCCTTCTCATGCATTCCCAACTGCATAAAACCCATCCATAGGCATACCCCATTTCTCCATTTTTATTCTTCAGTTTTGGAACAATCTCTTTTGAAGTTGTCCCTGTGCTTCCACACTCAAAACAACCATTTTCCCTTTGGGAGTTGCCCCATTCCCTTCATAGTGTTAGCCAACATTTGTGTTACCAGTATTCCCTGCAACGCGAGCAAAGTGCCCTATCTTGTTGCAACTTGTGGCAACCATCTGGGTGCACGGGGCATTATGGTGAAGATGGCACATGTTGCACTTGGGCAAGGAGCCCCCTATATGGCATCCTTTTCCCGCCTGCCCCATGTTTGTAGGCTCTGGCGACATTCTGCCTTTTGAAGGGTTTTGCGTTGGTGTCCCATGGTTTGTTTCTGGATGAATCATCAGCCTTCCTTTTGTTGTCCGATTGCCTTTCAGCATAGGTGAGGAGTTTCCGATCCATCAAGTCATTGGCCAACTCAATAGTCTCATCCAATGTCTTGGGTTTAGCAGCTTTGACGTTCCCATAAATGTTGTCAAGAATCCACTGAGGTACTTGTCCACTTTCTCAGTTTCGTGGCAACAAACTTGGTACATATCAAGGTTAACCTTGAAACATTCAGTGTACGTCTGACGGTCGTTTCCCCTTGACTTTTAGGTCCACATCTCGATTTTCCAGTTACTTTGATTTCCACCCTGCGGACAATACTTGTCCGTCATCTTTCTCTTGAGTACTTCCCAAGTCATGGCATATGCCTCTGGACCTAAGGTTCTTATCTGACCATTCCACCAAGTCAAAGCAGCACCTAACAGAGTGCAGGTAGCAAACTTAACAGATTCTCCACGCACAACCCTATATTGAAACTGATTCCAGCGTTCTCAAATCTATCGAGTTAAACCGACTACGCCTTCACCCCTATTGAAGTTTCCAAAGGTTGCACATCATAGAAATCAGCGTAAAAACAAGGACGCGCAGTTTGCACGTTCCTTCGGTTATCCCCGTGCGAACTGTGGCTTCCATCACCATTGGTGGAGTTTCGCAAAAGTGTTTGGTCGATCATTGCTTGGATGGATTCGGGGGTTATGTTGTTTGGGTTGGTGTCGTTGACTGGAGCGTTTGGTTCCTCTTCATTCTGGTATGTAGGTGCCCATAATTTGTCTAGATCACAAAAGACAAAACATGAGGTTAATTGACAGAATATAATAAATATATAGATGAGATAATCAATACAATAATATGTTGTACAAAGCAACACATCCAATTTCATCATAACATTGAAAATTTTTCATGAAATAGTCGTGAATACACGTAATACAATACAAAAGATCTAAAGGCTATGCTAAATGGGTGAACCCCTAATACTTAACATGCTGTTACAATGACATACAAAATACATAACAAAATCACAGATGTGACTGTCGGCGTCCCCAGAAGCCTCCTGGTGATCTGGAATCCTAGCCTCTGGTCCCGACTGTCCAGCTTCCATCACACTGCTCTCGCACGCTACTAACAACTCAGCCCTGCAAGTCGCATCATCTCTCCCTCATGTCTCCTGCTACTGATGCTCTACAAACTGTTTCCGAAGCCTACGATCAGTCTCTCGAAGCGCTGCTAGCTCAGTATGCTGCATCTGAAAGCGAGTCTTATGTACCTGGTGCTGTGTCTGAATGAGAGTACTCTGCAGCTGTAGCTGTGTCTGGTGTGCCTGTAGATAGGTCTCATGTGCATACACATGATCACGATGGGTCTGAAGCTCCTGATGAGTCGCCTGGCTCAATCCTATCGAACGAGCCCAAGCCTCGCGGGAAGCATAGGCCTCCTCCTCCACCATCCATACGGTCTCCTGGAGAGTCATCCTATCCCCCATAAGTAAATCGACCCGCTGCGAGTTCATATCGACTCGCTAGATTATACAGACCTACCTTCCTAGCAAACTCCAAAAAGGGCATACAAGTCCTGTGTATCCCTCTCGTGGAGCTCAGCAAGCTCTACAACCCTAGTGTTGACCTCTCCCACGGTCATGGGTGCTATCTCTGGAACTACCTCTGTTGGATCTATCCAAGTATCCCTAATCCTGTACCCAACATCTCTAATTCCCTGTCGCCTCTCCTCAGCATCTACCGTGCTGACAAACCCATAATCTATCCTTTGACCTCTGACAGGTCTAGCAGTGGAACTCCGCCTCGCGATCTCATAACTGAGCCAATAGTGGGACAAATGCAACTCTTACGGGAGGCTGCTCAGACTCGGAATATCATCCTACATCAACAGGTATGGTATGGATAGAGATTGGTAGTGAGTGGTATGAAGGTGGTGGTAATAGCGACAGTAACTGCATCTGATAGCCTGGTGGATGCTAAAAAATCCTGAGTGCTGGATTTGGTGTTCACACCCAATGATGGTGGTAAAGGTGTGAATGAAGCGGGTGGAGCCTTGCACCTAGCAAGGCGCTCCCCTCAGAGGTGGTGATGTGAGATAGGTGGGATGGTGATGGAGTATCATATGGCCAGAAGTCTCTCAACCTCTGCCTCTGATGGAAGGGATATGGAAGTCTGGGGTCGGATGGTAATCCTAGCCCCAATGGTCATGTCAGTGGAGGGTGGTGGTATAATAGGCTCTGTTCCCTCAGGTGGGAAGACAGGCTCATCAGCAGGTATGATGGTAGCAGAGTCGGCCGGAGCTAAGTGCTCCTCCTCCTCCTCGTCCTCCTCATCCTCCTCGTCCTCATCCCCATCCCTGGCGTCATCCCTAGATGAGTCGCTGTCATCATCATCTCCATCATCTCCCCTGTCCATAGGATAGTCGACCGGACCATCCTCTGCCTCATCACTTGTAGCTCGTATCCCCTCTGGATCCTCTCGGATCTGACTCATAATGTAATCTTTGTACTCACAGGGGTGAATCAATAGGAGGAATAGGCGATCCTCACCGAAACTCGTGGTCGTCCTCCAATGGTATGTACTCGGGATATATAGGCTCTGGCACATAGTTAGGGTCATGTGCCTGTATGAATAATGGCTCACGCTCATCCTCTTCCTGAGGAACTGGCGGTGTCTGTGGGTTTTCTGGACCTGGTATAAAATCTGGTGATGGTGGGGCTACTGGCTATAGCGGGAGTCCGTCGTATCCTAGTACGATGACTCACGGTATGCCTCCCTCCGGTATCCCCTCATAATCAGCTCCCCAAAAAGCTCTGTCGGGCTCGCGTCGGTGTAGACGAAGTTGTAGGTAACATTGACTCGCAGAAGACAGGTTACTGCAAAAATAAAATAACTTACATAAGATTACTATAAGATAAATCGAGAAGATAAATGTTTTGAAGGCTTAATAATAAAGCTCTTATATACTATAACGTAATATCATTTATATAATACACGTAGATTAATCACAGTAAGCACTTAGTACCTTACTAATGCTAAGCAATGCATGCATGTAAGCATATATCTCTAGACGTAAACAAGTAATAGCATGTTATGATCCCTCACAAATCCATTTGTGAATATAGTTTTGAAAAATGGTTATAGTCCAGACAAAGCTTTTTGACCTGGTTCTCTATCACCTAGCTCAGATGCAATCTGTAACACCCTCAAATCTGAGTATGCTAGCCGGAATGTAAATATCCGAAGGCGTTACATTATGGCGTCAAAGCAACAAGATCAAGAACGACTCTAAAACGTGTCGTTTGAAAAAGATACATTGGATTAACAAAATACTTGTTTGTTACATAAGCTCATGGCTTCAAATAGTTCAACAAAATAGATAAAGATTTCGGTTTATAACAATTGTCCCTAAAGTGTAATAAGACCCCAAATCTTTAGTGTTGACTCTTCATTTATTGACTCCCAATGTATCATCGCACCTCGTGCCTTATTGACCTGAAAAACATGCTTAAAACGTCAACATAAAGTTGGTGAATTCATAGGTTTATGTAAATCAATTGTAGGACCGCAAGATTTCCCAGTGCATGATTAAGCAACAAATGCAAACATCATAAAAAGTAATTACGTTTCCTAAGCTCATGACACCGAAGCTAGACATGTATGAATGCAAATATAAATTTGCCAACAGGTGTCCGTGAATGATGTGCTAACCCTGCAACATCCCAGATTCGACATGGTATGCGTTCGTTCCCAGTGATAGCTAATCACCCGAACGGGGATCGTCAATCCCTAATAGATCTATCCATAACATTCGCGCCCGCACAATGTAATTCCCAATCACATCTATGCAATTAACAGTTCATGATCATGGACATAAAGGGGTTATGGTAACTTAGGCAAACACGTAATCATGGCATAAAATGTACACTTGCGTCCAGTTTGTAAAACAAAGCATGTTATCACCCCAAGGATGTAAATCATTTAAATAATTGTAAAGCATGGGGCTATGAACTCACCTTAGCCGGTAGTTCTCTGAATGATAACAAGTATCCAAGTAGGTAGTGGATCACACCGTTAAGTACCTAAGTAAGTACGGTCAAGTCTTAGTTTACACATTTAAACTAAGGACTCATTGTATAAACTAAATCCCATTTTAAGTTTATATATACCGTGATCACTTGTGTAGTGATGCACTAGGTTATTGTATTTATACTTTCGATGGTTCTCGAGAAACGTGTAATCATCATTAATAATTATACACTATTTATTAACTTGTTATTTAACACGTTCGATGTCCGAATATCTTTAATGTTCGACCGACGTGTTAAGTGTTTCATCAATTTCACTTTGGTTCTAAGCTACCCTTAAGTTTCTAATTATTCCACTTTTAGTCCCTAGGTTTACAAATATACATATTTATATTTTAAACCTTTTAGTTTTGGAAATGACCCAATTAGTCCTTTAACTTTCGGGGTTTTACAAATTAGGTCCTTATGGTTTTTAATTTAGTCTCTAATGTTTCAGGATATACAAGAAATGGTCCCTGGAGTTATTGTCAATTCGCAAATGACATTTCAAACCCCTAGGTTTCGGAAATTACAGTTTTAGTCCCCGACTTTGTAAAAATCGCATTTTCAACTCAATTAAATCCCGACAAGTGGTATTTGGTCTTATTTAGCCTAAATAAGCCAACCAAGCCATTTCGGCTTATAAATAAGCACTTCGGGCTTATTTCGGCTTAACGGGCCTTATTGGGCCCGTTAGGGTCCGTTTAGTTTATCAAGGGTCCAATATGATTTAAATAGGTCCGAAAACCTTGAATAAGTTCGTACGGGGCTGTTAAGCTTACAATAAGCTCGGTGAGCTTATTGGAGCTTATTTCGAGCTTATTGGGCTTTTGGGCCCAATAACTTATCTCGATAAGGGTATTTAAGGTTTTAGACTTTTCCCTAGTGCTTTTCCAACTCGCATTAAGCCGAAACAACAGTTTTCTTTTCAGCTTATTCTAAATAAGCAAATAAGCCAATAAGCGACTCAATGGGCCGGTCTTGGGCCCGTTTAGGCCCGGTAGGGTTTTAAGAAGTCTAGTTGGGTCCATTAGGGTCCGTTAAGCTTATTTAGATGTAATAAGCACTTGGGAGGTCGGTTTGCTTATTTAGCTTATCCGATAAGCTATTAAGCAAACTGTTGGGCCTATTGGGCCCGTAAATCTACTAGCTTGGCCCGAGATGCCTTTTAGGGTCTTTAGGCTTTTACTAGATCATGTTTAACTTGGATTAAGCCCCAATAATCTATGTCCTTTTCCAGCTTATTCGAAATAAGCTGATAAGCTACTTATTGGGCCGGCTTGGGCTTTGTTAAGGCCCGATAAGGTTTCAAAGGTGTTCCAAGAAATACAAGGGGTTTGTTTAGGTTCTTATGTTTGTATTAAGCTTACTTAAGTCGCATATAAGCACACGAATAAGCTGTGTAGGCTTATCGTGGCTTATGAGCCTTGTGGGCTCACGAAGATGGGCTAGGAGGCCCATTAAGGGTCCGAAAAGTTTATTAGTGAGTTATGGTTCCGCTTAATCGTCTAACACCAAAACGATTGTGTTTAACATTTTCTAAGAGCGATCCCTAGCATGCAAATGCTTAATAACGTTGTATACATGTCCCCACACCATCTCGTC
>BQNB010021037.1:23128-64746 GCA_026074375.1 Tanacetum coccineum | reverse complement strand
ACGCGTTGCTTACATTATTTTCCGACACTAAGCAAGATGTTGAGTCCTAATATTAGCTAGAACCAATATACCACAACACTAATGTATTTTAAGGCCTAAAATACTAACCAACCCACAATCAACCCATCCAAATATATACATCATTTGGATCTACAGACTACTAAAGATTGAAAGACATGTACTTGATCTATATGTAACAAATATTACAAATGGACTAACTAGACTACATAACTTCAGATCTTGAAGATGACCGAAGATCTTCTCTTGCACTTGAGAAAAGGATAGAAGATTTGATCACATTTAAACAAAATTAACCAAGTTGAATGATCAAAGATTTAGAGAGATTTAGTGAGATCTAGAGAGAGAAAGAACTGAAAGAAAATCATGTAAAAGGGTTATGAAAATAGTTAGAGGTGACCCACTATTTATAAGAGCTGAAAAACAGCCTGTCAAGAAACGACGGTCCCAGATATATTAGGGGTCCGCCGGTATTTAAGGGGGCCGCCAGCCTATTTAAGGGACCGCCCCGACAGACGCTCTTGCTTTTGTCTTTTTGTGGTGACAAACTTGTCTGGTAAAAGTGTAACATGTTTTGGGGGGAAAAGAACCAGATTTTGAATTTTGAAATACTTACAACATAAAACATTTCTTTATAATTCAAAAATAATTTGTCTAATTAAGTTATGAAAAAGTTATTTTGTTATATTTATAAAAATGTAAAGTTTAAGAGAAAAACTTATTTCTTTGATCATCCTAGAATTTTAATGATTGTTTGTACATACCTTATGTGATTTACGTCGGGTGTAAACCAATGTCCGTCTTGATGCATACTTGAGACGTCTAGAGATGTTGATGCATGTATGCATTGATGATTTGTGATTACGAGTAACTTGCGCACTTTACGTTACGTATTACAAGTCACACGTTTGTCATTACCAAAACATAAAGAGGTCGTATAGATTAAATATCATAATATTTGCACTAACATATGGTTCGACCATCAAGAACACGAAGGGTTACTCGGTTTAGTTGATAGTCAAGCTACAGGATTTGTTTACTTATCACTACTAGTACTAGCATACATTATTGTTTGCTAAGAACGTATTGTGTGTGTCGACTTAGAGGGATCATACGTTTGATCCTAGTGGTTTCGCGTGGTGTTATACATAAGCGTATATTCAAAACGGTGTTTCGTTTATTGCTAAAAGGTACACACATTCTTGAACCCTTGTTAACTATGTTATTCTATATGTGTTAATCTTTCCGCTGTGTACTCGTGTTTTAATGGTTAATAGATGTAAAAACCCAACTCTATAAAACTATTTTTCATATCGTATTCTTGTTAATGAAAAATCTGAAACACAAACGATGTATTAAAGAGACCCAAAAGAGAATATAACTAGGAACATGAAATTATTCGAAACATGTATGAAGCTTAATTAAAAATAGCATATTGGCAATTTCTCCCCCATGACCACTAAGCAACACGAATATAGGGAGGTGTAATATCGTTGATCACTTCCCACAACATCAAACGCTCACTAATAAAAGTTCTATAAAGAACAAGGTCTAAAAAAACAAATAAGTCAATCCTGACCATTCATTTCATCTAAATTGGACGGTCACGATTTGATACATCTACCCACCCAATACCCCATCTCTCACCTCTCATTTCATTTCAATTTACACACAGTCTCTAACCACCCACCTCTCACCATCCATCGGAACCCTAACAACCATCCATCAGAATTCTAACAACCGTTGCCAACCACCCACCTCTCACCGAAACCCTAACAACCATCCACCCACCCCCACGTTAAACCATAACAAACATCGTCGAAACCCTAACAAATTAATCAAACCCACACAAACCCTCGCCGGAAACATCACAAGCCATCATCTACCTACACACACATCATCTAACCACCCTAACTATTTTTTATTCAAATGGACATACGAGAAGAACTAAATCTATCTATGATGTCGTCTGGTATATACTTCTTTTTATCTTCTTTTTTTTGCTTATTTTTTGTGCTTATTGTGTTTTTAGGTTTGTTGCTTATTTTTTGTGCTCATTGTGTTTTTAGGTTATGTAAATAGATCATACATAAGTTAGATAGATCATAGATCAGACATTGTTGTTCTAAAGTTAGTTTATTGTGTTTTAGATAGATGATATATCATACATTGTTGTTCTAAAGTTAGTTTATTGTGTTAGGTTGAGGATTTGATTGTTATAAGCTCATTAGGTCATATGCTTAATCTGTTTTGAGCTTTTGAGTGTTCTAAATTAGGGAATTTGTTACTGATTATATATATATATATATAATAATATATAATAATATATAAATGATAATAAAATAATATAATAATAATAATAATATCTACACCTGTGGATACTGGAATGCATAAAGAGGACCAGCAAGCAACTGGTGGCCCAACCTCTTTAGGGGTCACTAGTGAAGCAAAATCCAACCCTCAGCTCAGTAGTGATATGTCAGCATTTAATTTAAATGAGCCTATTTTTTCAACATCTTTCATTATTCACTCTGAGTCTGCATCAGGAAATGATGCTTCAGCAGTTTCCACAGCTGAAGCTGATCCTGGAAAATCTGCTCCTAGTGATTTTGTACCTCAACAACAGGGTATGAATGAAAGAACCAAAAACACTTCATATGATCACTTATTTGCAGGTACTGACCCACATGTTATTGCAGACCAAACCAAATCTGTTAGTAAAGGGTTAGAAAATGTCCTCACTCAACCTAGAACAAGAAAAGGGGCCAGCTTCATTGCTAGACAAGTTGAGGAAGAAGAAACCTCCAACACAATCAAGTTAGAAGATCTAGCAAAGCTGGTGTCAAATGTGCAACCTAGATTCAAAGACCTGGACTCACCTAAAGATGATTATGTCATTGTTGTTGATGATAGTGATGAAGATGAGGAGGATGAGGTTCACACTACTACAAATGCGGAAACTAAAGACACTTCAGTTTCAAAATTCTCATCTCCCAGGTCTTCTCAAATTCAAGAGCTTACCAACCAGGTCCTCATTCTCCAGTCCCAAAAGCATAAACTGGAACTTGAGAAGAACAAAGCTGAAGGGGGAGAAGAACACAAATCAAGCAACCATCTCCCAACATTTTAAAGAAGAGCTGAAAAGAATGCTGAAAAAAAAACCTGAACAGCCAACAACCAAAACTAATTCCCCCAATCATTACAACCACCACTCAAATGCAATCTCCTCTCCAAAGTCCACCAAAACGCTCCTCTCAACCTGAGGGGGAGCATACCAAGAAAGACAAGGGCAAAAAGGCAATTTCTTCAAAGGAGGTTGAGAAAGAAAGTACTAACAGTGACTCTAATGATGATGATAAAACTCATGTCACTGGCTCTATGGTCGAACCCTCTACAACAAATAAATTAAAGAAGTTTGATTTTATCACTGAAGATGGAAGGCATATCCATCTAAATGAAGAAGAAATCAATCGTCAAAAGAAGCTAGAGGAAGATGCCAACGCTGAAGCAGCCAAACAAGAAGGGGAAGTAAGGAAAGCATAATTGGTTGATCTGCTTGGTCCAGAAG
This sequence comes from Tanacetum coccineum, assembly GCA_026074375.1. NCBI lineage: Eukaryota > Viridiplantae > Streptophyta > Magnoliopsida > Asterales > Asteraceae > Tanacetum > Tanacetum coccineum. Next base: position 61,160 of record BQNB010021037.1, on the reverse strand, counting down.
TGGTAAACAAGTACTTCAATGATAAGTTACAGTATGACAGATACTGCGACAAAATGCTGAATAGAAGAGCTGAATCAAGAATCACCAACTATGATGTCTTGACCAAAAAGGGTCCAATTATACTTAAAGTGTACATAAAGGATGGTACAAGTAAAGTTATTCCCAACTTCAAATTCAGTGATTTGCACCTTGGTGAATGGAGAGAAGTAGTGAAAGCATGTCCTAACAGAACTGGAAAAGGATGGAAAACCATCTATGGCCAGATACAAACAAGAATGGACTACTTACACATAACTAAAGCAGAACTGGGCATAAACTTAGATATTCCTCTAAGTGAACAGGACCCTTTCGACAAATTAAATGATCTTGCAAACAAGAAGAGAAAAGATGCTGATGACATCCATGACTACTTCAAAGCAAACAAAAGGCTTAAGTCATCAGTTCAATATGAAGATCATTTACCTGGTACTGTGCTAAACGAACCTGTCCTTGGTATGATCATGTTCAACTCTTACCATAGACAAGATTTTGTTACTATTGAAGATTTGAAAGATTTCTCGAATACCATGCTATACACTGTACAAGAAATCTTCTTCAGACGTCATCAAGGTCCTGGGCTGGATGATCATGCCAGGACCTTCAGCTCCCTTCTGCTTGCTGAAGTTGATAAGAGAAACCTAAATCCACTCAAGCAGATGAGAGTCATTGAGCAGCTGAGGCAGTAGAATGTAATCTTTTGTAATAACTTTATCTTTTGTAAATGTATTGTAATGAAAGTTAGAATGAATGGTTATCAGTTTATGTTGTTCAATTCACATCAATTGTGTAAGAAGAAGTTGTTTTGCTCACTTACAATTGATTTTAACTTAGGCTATTTGTATATTCAAATAGGGGGAGATTGTTGGGTTCAGTTCCTGAGCCCTTCAGTCTTTCAGTAGATTTAAACATAAAATCCCCTAAGTGTTTCTCAAGCTGAAGTCTTTCAGCTTGAGTCGCTGAAGCTTCTTCAGCATCAGCTCTTCAGGTCCTTAGAAGATTGGGAAGTATCTTCACTTTAGTTTATGCAGAGGTACAAAAATTGAAGAAGGCCCTTGGTTGGAGCTTCAGTTCAGCTTGGTTGACAATTCTAAGTTGAACGTTGTCTATCTCCTTAACAGATTCTGAGACGTGTTGTTTCACTTCTAGAAGGTTTCCAAGGCAGGAAAAAGATTGCTTTATGTCAAAAGGAATAAAGCAATCTCCTTGGAAAATGTTACTTCTAAAGTTGGTATAGAAGTACATCAACTTTCCTTAAAGGACTATACCTGGTACTATAAAGCATGTGTACATTAAATGGTAGCTCAACCACCCATTTAATGCTTGACATGTGTATTAGGTTAACTTGTAAACCTTAATCCCTTTACCTATAAGAAGAAAGGGATTCCCAGAGTAAATGTTATCTCTTCCAATTAATGTGATACTGATGTGTCGTTGTGTGGTGTATATTTTTATGATTCAAATTTTAAATTTATATTTTGCCGACTTAACAAAAAATAACACTTTAACGGGCAGTGTACTCGGTCAGTGGTAGATTCGTGGTAAGTAGGGTGTTGAACACTTAAAGCGAGGTTAAATCTCTTAATTTTTTAATATTTTAGTTATCTAATATAAGTTAATTCTAATCTAAGTCAAACCTATGCTAATCCTATATTAGTTCTAATCCTAATTCTAACAGGTAAAGGGGATTTTTAGCCTGAGAGACTGGCACGGGTTTGGTGGTTGATATGTGTGAAAACACATATCCGTTTTATATCAAAAATATCCCATAAAAGACAAAATTGTGCTTAAAATGCTTGTATATTGCTTGTTTTGTCTTTGTGATTGTGTAGGTACGGATATTGCAAAAATCTCAAGAAAACGGTCAAAACCGGACAAACACGGACACGAGAAAGGAAAGAGAATACAAGAGCCGAGAGAATGCTATCAAAGGTCAACAAAAGTCAAACATTGGTCAACCAAAGTCAACCATATAAAGAAAAATTCCCAAAAACACCCAAAACAGCCCTCATAGTTTAAACCTAATTTCACAACTAATCCCACAAAAGCCCTTAGAGTTAAATCATATTATACAAAAAAACCTAAAACCCTAACACCGTTATCTCTTTTATACTTAAGAGATAACGGCCGTTATCTACATATAAACCTAAAACCATATCCTGTTAACCAAAACCCCAACCCAAATCCAACGTCCTTGGCCCAAACCCTTTCTATAAGCCCAAAGTCAAACGAAGAAGGCCCGGGTCAAAATTAAATCAAACGCACCCTTGTATAAGTTTTCACACGGGAAAAAATAGTTTTTACTGTTCACTATCTTCTTCATAATCTACCCAAGTCAAATCAAAGGGCAAATGCAAATTGGATACATGGCTCAGTAATTCAAGCACCAAAGGACATGCTGGCAGAGTTACACATCACCAAACGCTCCCATTGGTGGAAACCCACAAGGAGAATGCCACGCGGATGAAGAAAACACACCAAGGACTAGTATTTTGCACTAAAAGACTTGAAAAAGAAGCACAATGGCTCTGACACACGGAATGCCACGTTGGCAATCCGTGTGCTCACCAAAGTGATCCAACGGCTCAAATTATGACTCAATGATTGGAATTTATTCAAGGGCTGAGATCAAGACAAGGGGAGCGGGGCAAGAGACCTAGAAGCTTCATCTTCGGGCTATAAATAGCCCTTCACATTCACACACAATCTGTTCTTCTTTTTACCTTTTTAGTTTTTAGCTTAAAATGTAATTTTTAGTTTTTAAACCTTAGCTTATGCAATTTAATTTTCAGCTTATTGTAATCTCATTTTTAGTATCTTGTAATCACTTTTCAGTTAATAAAATAATCTTTGCTTTCATAATCTGTCTTTAATTTTCAGCTTTTTAAATAACTCTAGTGCTTTTGTTCACTGTTTGATAAGCTTCTAATAAGCTCAATATAAGCTCTCTAAGTCTCTAAGCTTAGATTGAGTTCAAATAAGTCATATAATCTACTTAATTTAAAAAAAAATTAGTTAATACCTTTGCTTGATATGGATTTTAGCTTTTTAGATGATAAGCTTACAATGGAAGAGCTTATTGGACTCTACCAGCTTATCCTTGGATAATCATTTGAGCTTCTGTCTTAATTTTCAGCTTATAATTTTCTTAATCTGCTTATACTCTTGCTTATTTGAGCTTAATTCTGTTTCATTATGCTTATTAAGTAGATTAGATTATCTGTTTTCATATTATGTAGCTTAGATCTTATAATTTGTCACTTTGTCTTTAAAAATCATAAAAATCGAAAAATAAGTAGCTTAGTTAATAGTATTGTCTTGCTTATTTTAGACTTTAAATTTTTTTCATTAGGGTCACTTATCGCTTTAGTCATCTGGTAATGCAAATCTAGCTTTAGATTTCTTTTTCATAAGCTTAATTGGATTTAAAATGGTTAAAGGGGTGTTTTTGGACTTCTATTACTATTTCAAAGTCTTATGGTAATTCGTCCACGTCAGCATCACATAACCATAGATTAGTGATGTTTTTGGCTCTTTGTCTTTTGTGTGTATTTTAAATCTAAAAATTTAGGTTAGTTCAAGCTGTTTTTATAAGTTAGATTTGTGTTAGTTAAGTTTTCAATAGTTAGTATCATAAAAGCTCAAATCTGTCTAGTTTTAATTGCATTATTAGCTTATTTCAGTTTTAGCTTGTGTCTTTGCTTAATTTGCATCTAGGCTTGAGTTAAAAGAGTGTAGAAGTCATTTAAAATAGGTCGGCATTGAAGGTTTTTAGTTTTGGTCTATATGCATGTCAACTGCATCGGCAGTTTTTAAAGACAAAAAGTTTTTTTTCTTTAATTTTTAGAGGGTAAGAGTTAGAGTTAGGGTTTGATTTTTTAGGTTATAAATAGCTTATATATCATAGTCCATTAGTTAAAATTTACTTTTTCATAATTAGCTTATTTTCTCATTTGTTTTTAGCCTTTAAAACCTGCATTTTCATTTTCAAAAACCAAGACAAAAATCAGCAGCAGCTGAGTTTTTTAGTTATTTTCATTCAGCTTTTCCATTAAGTAATTGATTTTCAAAATCATTTTCAAAAGTGGATTTTAGGAGCTTGTTAGTAGTAGTTTAAGCTAGTATTGCTTATTAGTGCATTAGGATCCTAGAGCTTATTGAAAAATAAGCTCAAAGATCCCTTTAGGGACTGTTTGGTTTCATAGTTTCCATTAGTGCTTATTTAGATTTTATAGCTTATTACTTCTAAGTCTTAGCTTAATTTTTACCTCAATTAGTTTAATAGGTTAGCTTAAATTAGTCTTTCAGCTTATTAAGTCAGTAGGGTTAGAATTGTAGCTTTTTCATAAAAACCAAAAACACCAAAAACAGTAGCCTGTAGTTTTCTTTTTATACTTTTTAAGTGCTTATTTGTTTTTCAAATTATTTTTGGTTTGCTGTTTCAAGAAGCTTGTTATCTGAGTTTTAAGAAGTTGTTAAGTTTTAAGCCATAAGTTTCCATTAGCTCATAGTAAATTAAGCTCAAAGTTGCTTCTAAGGGCCTGTTTGGTTATTAGTTTTAATAAAAGAGCTTATTTAGTCTTCTAGCTTATTGTTGGCTTATATTTAGTTCTGTTTAGCTCATTAGCTTAGGTTTAGCATATTATAGCTTATTCAGTCTTAACTTTAGCTTATTTAGTCTTCTAGCTTATTTAGTTTAAGAAAAACTCCAAAGATATAGTTAGTTAAGGTCTGTCTAGTTTTTAGCTGTTTTTTAGCTTATCTATAGCTTTTCAAAAATAGTTTCTTTTAATAAAAATGCTTATTTTTAGTTTGTCTTCAATTTTGTTTTTATAAGTTTTCAAAAATAAAATTTTTTGCAAAAAGGGAGGCTGCGGACTCGCCACAACGACTTCCCTCACACTCACACTCTCTCTTACGGCTTTGCTTAATAAGCTCATCCATCATCCTTCATTTTCATAATTCCTTTTATCCCTTATTCTTTTTACCTTTTTATATAAATTCGTTGCTTAATCAAATTTTTTTTTTTATATTTTTTTATGACTTATTATAGCTTATTCGTTTGAGCTTTTTCACTGATTACATTTTTCTTACATTCCTCTACTTATTAGCTATTTTTAGAATTTTTATAGGATTTTTATTTTTAATCTTTATATTTTTAATCATTTTTCTTTGTTTTAAACTTTAAAAGATCATAAAAAATACAAAAATAATCAAAAATGATAATTTTCTTTTTTCTAAAATTTTCTTTAATCAATTTTTATCTAGGAAAAATAGAATTACTTTTGTAGGGTAATTATTTTGAAAATTCCTTTTAAAGAACGGGTTCGTTACGTTTTTCGTTTTCCCTCGTGTCTTTTAGCTTTAAAATACTTTCATTTTAGAATTTCTTTAGCTTTTCACTTTTAATTAGTTATTTAGAGTTAGAAAAAGTAGAAAAATAATTTTTGGGTTTTATTTTTGGTAATTTAGGTTTTTAATGTCGCGTTTGTTTAATTTTCGTATTAGTTGTAATTGTCTAGTTGTTTAATTGTTTTCATTAATTAGTTTTAATTACTTTTTATTGTAGAATTTAGTTAATCAATCAAAAATTTCTGAAAAACATTCAAATCATTGTCCAAGTGAAAGCGAGGGTATCAATTTCACAATCGTTGGGACTTAACGACCCGGGAATCATAAAGGTCAACAAAGTCAACCCTTAGTCAACCAAAGTCAAACCACAAGAAGACAAAATTCCCAAAAACACCCAAAACAGCCCTCATAGTTTAAAATTTCACAAATAGTCCCTAAACCCTAACGGTGTTAACTCTTTAATATATAAAGAGTTAACACCCGTTAACCTTTATAACAACACCAAATGAACCGGCCTAATCCCTTAAATAATACCACTTGGGCCCAAGTCAAACCCATCATACTCGAGTCAAACATTCACTCTTATTAGCAAATTTTTACGCGCGAAAGGTTGTTACTACTGTTCACCGTCTCCTTCGTTTAACCCTGAGTTAAAACCAAAGGGCAAATCAAAATTGGCCACATGAAAAGACAATTCAAGGGATTAAGTACAAGCTGGCAGAGTATTACATCACCAAGCGCTCTTATTGGTTAAATACCACACAAGTGAGGACACGTTGGAATGAAGAAAACACACAAAGGCAAGGATTCTACACTAAATCCTTCCCTAAAAGAAGCACAAAAGGATCAAACCACGGATTGCCACGTTGGCAATCCGTGTGAGCATATCTAGAAGCTTCTCTGAAGGCTATATAAAGCTCTCACATTCACACACGGAGATATCTAGTTTTTAGCTTTTAAATTTTTTTAGTTAAATTGTAAATTTTAGCTTTCAAAATTTGAGTTTAAATAGTGTAACTTTTCCAACTTATTGTACTCTTAATTTCACCTTATTGTAATCAGTTTTAATAATAATGAAATCTTCCTTTGTTTTTACCTAATCCGTTTTACCTTATAAGTTTTTTTTAAATCATCAAATTCTCATGTTACTGTTTCAAAAGCTCCTAATAAGCTCATACAAGCTCTTTGAGTCTCTAAGCTCAAATTGAGCTATTAATAAGCTCTTAATATACTCAAACCAATAAAATCAGTCTTAATACCTTTGCTTATGGATTATGAGCTTTTTGATGATAATCTTACAATGAAAGAGCTTATGGGACTTTTACTAGATTATCATTGATAAGCTAGAGCTTGTAGACAGCTCATTTGAGCATTGATTAGCCTTTGTTTAGCTAAGGCAGCTTGTAAGTTACTATTTCTATTTCTGTCTTAATTTTCAGCTTATAATTTTCTTAATCTGCTTATACTCTTGCTTATTTGAGCTTAATTCTGTTTCATTATGCTTACTAAGTAGATTAGATTATCTGTTGTCATATTATGTAGCTTAGATCTTATAATTTGTCACTTTGTCTTTAAAAATCATAAAAATCCAAAAATAAGTAGCTTAGTTAATAAGCTTATTGTTCTGCTTATTTGTTAGCTTAAATTTGATCATTAGGTTTAATTATAGCTTGTAGTCATCTGGTAATTGCAAATCTAGCTTTAGATTTCTTTTTCATAAGCTTAATTGGATTTAAAATGTTTAAAGGGGTGTTTGGGGCAGCAGCACTAACCATGGTTAGTGCTGTTTTTGGCTCTTTGGTCTTTTGTGTTTATTTTAAATCTCAAATTTAGATTAGTTCAAGCTGTTTTTATAAGTTAGATTTGTGTTAGTTAAGTTTTCAATAGTTAGTATCATAAAAGCTCAAATCTGTCTAGTTTTAATTGCATTATTAGCTTATTTCAGTTTTAGCTTGTGTCTTTGCTTAATTTGCATCTAGGCTTGAGTTAAAAGAGTGTAGAAGTCATTTAAAATAGGTCTGCATTGAAGGTTTTTAGTTTTGGTCTATATGCATGTCAACTGCATCAGCAGTTTTTAAAGACAAAAAGTTTTTTTTCTTTAATTTTTAGAGGGTAAGAGTTAGAGTTAGGGTTTGATTTTTTTTAGGTTATAAATCGCTTATATATCATAGTCCATTAGTTAAAATTTACTTTTTCATAATTAGCTTATTTTCTCATCTATTTTTAGCCTTTAAAACCTGCATTTTCATTTTCAAAAACCAAGACAAAAATCAGCAGCAACTGAGTTTTTTAGTTATTTTGATTCAGCTTTTCCATTAAGTAATTGATTTTCAAAAGTGGCTTTTAGGAGCTTGTTAGTAGTAGTTTAAGCTAGTATTGCTTATTAGTGCATTAGGATCCTAGAGCTTATTGAAAAATAAGCTCAAAGATCCCTTTAGGGACTGTTTGGTTTCATAGTTTCCATTAGTGTTTATTTAGATTTTATAGCTTATTACTTCTAAGTCTTAGCTTAATTTTTACCTCAATTAGTTTAATAGGTTAGCTTAAATTAGTCTTTCAGCTTATTAAGACAGTAGGGTTAGAATTGTAGCATTTTCATAAAAACCAAAAACACCAAAAATAGTAGCCTGTAGTTTTCTTTCTATACTTTGTAAGTGCTTATTTATTTTTCAAATTATTTTTGGTTTGCTGTTTCAAGAAGCTTGTTATCTGAGTTTTAAGAAGTTGTTAAGTTTTAAGCCATAAGTTTCCATTAGCTCATAGTAAATTAAGCTCAAAGTTGCTTCTAAGGGCCTGTTTGGTTATTAGTTTTAATAAAAGAGCTTATTTAGTCTTCTAGCTTATTGCTGGCTTATTTTTAGTTCTGTTTAGCTCATTAGCTTAGGTTTAGCATATTATAGCTTATTCAGTCTTAACTTTAGCTTATTTAGTCTTCTAGCTTATTTAGTTTAAGAAAAACTCCAAAGATATAGTTAGTTAAGGTCTGTCTAGTTTTTAGCTGTTTTTTTTCCAGCTTATCTATAGCTTTTCAAAAATAGTTTCTTTTAATAAAAATGCTTATTTTTAGTTTGTCTTCAATTTTGTTTTTATAAGTTTTCAAAAATAAATTTTTTTGCAAAAAGGAGAGGCTGGGACTCGAACCCACGACCTTCCCTTCACACTCACACTCTCCTTACCGCTTTGCTTCAATAGCTCATCCATCATCCTTCCTTTTCATAATTCTTTTATCCCTTTTTCTTTTTCCCTTTTTATAATAACTTCGTAGCTTAATCTGACTTATTATAGCTTATTCGTTTGAGCTTTTTCACTGATTACATTTTTCTTACATTCTTCTACTTATTAGCTATTTTTAGAATTTTTATAGGATTTTTATTTTTAATCTTTATATTTTTAATCATTTTTCTTTGTTTTAAACTTTAAAAGATCATAAAAAATACAAAAATAATCAAAAATGATAATTTTCTTTTTTCTAAAATTTTCTTTAATCAATTTTTATCTAGGAAAAATAGAATTACTTTTGTAGGGTCATTATTTTGAAAATTCACTTTTTAAAGAACGGGTTTCCGTTCCCGTTTTCGTTTTCCCTCGTTTTTAGCTTAAAATACTTTCATTTTAGAATTTCTTTAGCTTTTCACTTTTAATTAGTTATTTAGAGTTAGAAAAAGTAGAAAAATAATTTTTGGGTTTTATTTTTGGTAATTTAGGTTTTTAATGTCGCGTTTGTTTAATTTTCGTATTAGTTGTAATTGTCTAGTTGTTTAATTGTTTTCATTAATTAGTTTTAATTACTTTTTTTTGTAGAATTTAGTTAATCAATCAAAAATTTCTGAAAACCATTCAAATCATTGTCCAAGTGAAAGCGAGGGTATCAATTTCACAATCGTTGGGACTTAACGACCCGGGAATCATACTTCCCGGTAAATATACGTATTATATATTAATTGTGTGGAATTAACTTTTTACCTTTGTCCTCAAGGGTAATTTAGGAATTTCATATACTTTGGTATTGTTATACGTGTATACTATTTACACAATCAGTGGTGACTACAATCAATTCAAGACACTTTAACCCACGCAAGCAAATTAACAGAAGATAAAAGAGCGGTCAAGCCTTATAATAGAAAACTGTATTAGCCATCATTAATCTGATTGGTCAAGCCTCATAGAGACTTTACCCACTTACTGCTTAACGACAATTTATACTCTAGTAGTCCACTTGTCCAACTATCCAATGGAATCATAACGTTATTTGTTGAATTATCTAGGTTCACCTGCTAGTCATCTTGTTCACTAAACCAAAGGCAATATCTGATATCATAGTTAAGCCAAAAGCGTATCCTAGCACAAATTTAGCAGGACAATACTTGTGATCCTATGATTCTAGATGTAAAAATTACTATATGGAGAGCCATCCTGACATCTAGATTACTTGGTCCGTATCACTAGATCCAGTTGAATGATATGTCGCATACAAAAGCACGTAAACAAGTATAAATTGATAAACATAAACAAGCGTACGATGATAAATTAAGAAATCGAGATATAAACAAAACCAAACATTCAGATCTTCATAATAATGGCTAATACCCGAAGGTATTAGCCTTCAAACATCATAATTAATACAAGAGTAATGGCTTAGTCCAAGGTTAAACTAAACCGAGTTAGCGAATGATACAAAATCTAAAACGTTTACAAAAGTATAAGAAATTACTCGTTCATCTCCTATGGATTGGAATGTGTTGCTAGACATTTCATGCTCTTTTTCTTAACTCCGGAAATTTGACTTTTGTGTTTAGGTATCGAGGGATATGATTTAGCACACTTAAAACTCGGTTATGACGTTTTGTAATTTATAAGGTCTAGGTCGTGGTCGCTATTGGACGTATCCAATGATATTGGATACGACGTAATGGGGGTTTCTCTAGAGTAGGGACCCACGTTTGATATCTTGCAGAATATTCGCATACTATATCTCTAATACAGCGTATTGGTCTTCTGGATACTACATATTAAACAGGTTTCCTTTGTGGTCTTTGGTGAGTGTAGGCACGGATACGCCGTATCTTCCTTGATGGATACGGCGTATTGGTTGTCAGAATAGTAATCTTCAAAATATCTTCGTTTAAGCTCCAGAATGCGCGCCTTTTGCTAATATTCACCAAGTACTCCATAATTACTGCAATTCTCAAATACAAACGATTAAGTAACAATTCTTTGCAATAATTATACAAAATGGGTTAATTACATGGGATAAATGATGCTATAAAATAGACGTTATTTGATGTCATCAAATATCCCCCCACTTGAATCTTACTTGTCCTCAAGTAGCCTTTAGAAGTTTATAAAAATGTATCCCTAAGGATATTTTCCGTTAAAGCATTTATTTGATCTATTACAAGTACACAACCAAACACCTCACGAAATAGAAAGATGAAAACACTCAAATCACTCAACTAATCTATGTGGTAACATGTAACTAATTCGCTCAATTGCTCGGTCGTGACGAGTATTCTATCATAAGCTTGGCAAGGATACACATCTCCACCGCTAAAGCTAAGGAGTAACAAGTTTATAAAGGTAAATATGGGTTTGTATGATAAGGCTTAGGGTTGATCATTCTTTAATCTTTCACCAGAAGTACCACTCCAACAAGGCAGCTGAAGCACACATACATGGCCGTAACGACGGAATAGACATGTGTGTTCGATCACATCCTCATTTGAATTTCACCAACGGTTAGGATGAAGAATGATATAGGGTAGGGACCTTCTAACTTTCACCAAAAGTCGTAAACCAACGAGGCAGCTGAGACATGCATACATGGCCGTAATGACGGAATTGACATGCACGCTCGTACACATCCTCATTTGCGTAAAACCAGCGGCTAGTCATTAGGAAAGAGAAGTAAATTGTTGTTAAATAAAAATTATGAAACAAATAGATTAAGTCTAAAATACAAGTTGCTAGACACTTTTTTCCCGACCGTTACCATGATAAAGACACGACTATTTACAACGTCTTGATCATAGATAAAAAACAACAACCTAAGTTGGCGTTCCCGTAACGGTCAACTTCCCAATCATCCCATACTTTACATACTTTACAAGGCAAGTGGCGATATCTTCCACTTTATACAATACTCTACATCGTCGATTTGTATCAACGAATAATCGATCCTTCATGTAATTCCTTCGGTATTTGCGAAACGATTATCTTCAAACTTTCCTTTTCTTTTTTGTTGCGATTTTTCAAATTATTTTTGGTTTGCTGTTTCAAGAAGCTTGTTATCTGAGTTTTAAGAAGTTGTTAAGTTTTAAGCCATAAGTTTCCATTAGCTCATAGTAAATTAAGCTCAAAGTTGCTTCTAAGGGCCTGTTTGGTTATTAGTTTTAATAAAAGAGCTTATTTAGTCTTCTAGCTTATTGATGGCTTATTTTTAGTTCTGTTTAGCTCATTAGCTTAGGTTTAGCATATTATAGCTTAGGTTTAGCATATTATAGCTTATTCAGTCTTAACTTTAGCTTATTTAGTCTTCTAGCTTATTTAGTTTAAGAAAAACTCCAAAGATATAGTTAGTTAAGGTCTGTCTAGTTTTTAGTTGTTTTTTTTTTCAACTTATCTGTAGCTTTTCAAAAATAGTTTCTTTTAATAAAAATGCTTATTTTTAGTTTATCTTCAATTTTGTTTTTATAAGTTTTCAAAAATAAATTTTTTTGCAAAAATGAGAGGCTGGGACTCGAACCCACGATCTCCCCTTCACACTCACACTCTCCTTACCGCTTTGCTTCAATAACTCATCCATCATCCTTCCTTTTCATAATTCTTTTATCCCTTTTTCTTTTTCCTTTTTTATAACAACTTCGTAGCTTAATCTGGCTTATTATAGCTTATTCGTTTGAGCTTTTTCACTGATTACATTTTTCTTACATTCTTCTACTTATTAGCTATTTTTAGAATTTTTTTAGGATTTTTATTTTTAATCATTTTTCTTTGTTTTAAACTTTAAAAATTCATAAAAAATACAAAAATAATCAAAAAAAAAATTTCTTTTTTCTAAAAAAAATTTTAATCACTTTTTAACTAGGAAAAATAGAATTACTTTTGTAGGGTCATTATTTTGAAAATTCACTTTTTAAAGAACGGGTTTCCATTCCCGTTTTCGTTTTCCCTCGATTTTAGCTTAAAATACTTTCATTTTAGAATTTCTTTAGCTTTTCACTTTTAATTAGTTATTTAGAGTTAGAAAAAGTAGAAAAATAATTTTTGGGTTTTATTTTTGGTAATTTAGGTTTTTAATGTTGTGTTTGTTTAATTTTCGTATTAGTTGTAATTGTCTAGTTGTTTAATTGTTTTCATTAATTAGTTTTAATTACCTTTTATTGTAGAATTTAGTTAATCAATCAAATCAATCTTTGTTTCCAATTCAAATCATTGTCCGAACAACAAACGAGGTCTCAATTTCACAAATCGTTGGGGAATAACGACCCGGGAGTCATACTTCCCGGTTAATATACGTATTATATTATTATATATTATCATGTGATTTTTCTAACTACCTTTGTCCTCAAGGGTAGTTTGGGAATTTCATATTATATTATATTTTATTTTTACGTGTGTTGATTTTAACGAATCAATTTTTTGCGCCGCTGCCGGGGATTTGTGATTAAGATTCTTTCGTTTGAAGTTTGTTGATCGTGATTTAAAGAACCTTTCGTTTTCGGAAGTTACATTTTTAAGAAAATCAAAAATAAAAAAAGTAAAAAGTAAAAAGTAAAAAAAATATTTTCTTTTCTTTTATTAGTATAATTATCATATAAAAAATAAAAATAATCAAAATAATCAAAATATAAAAAATTGTCCATATAAATTTTTTTTTACAAAGTTGGTAAAAGAACACCAACAAATAATACCTTCAATAGAGGTATTATCCATTAGTAAGTTCCCAACTCGAATCAAAGATTTAAAAACTTGTCATTTGTGTCATTTACGAAGAACGGCTCACCTTAAAAATTAAAATTTTTAAGAGTTACCGTGAAGTAAATTTGATTATTTGGTTTAAGTTTTCTTCTCGTTATCCGTTAAAATAGATTGTTAAAAATAATAATAATAATAATAATAATTTTAGCTTAAATTTTCTTTTTCTATTTTGTGCATGCGCACTCGTTCTCAACCCCGCAACCATAACCGTCAACAACAAGCCCCACCGGCTGTTGTAGAACCATTTAATTTAGAAGAACCTTTTGATAATCCTCCCCTAGTTCCGATGGCCGATAATCGGACTATGGCGAAATTGCTCCAAGCACCCATCGAGGGGTACGAGGATGCAATCGTAATTCCCGAAATCAACACTAATTTTGAGTTAAAGCATGGTTTGATCAATCTTGTTCAAAACAAGCAGTTTTTCGGACATGATAAAGAGGATCCACATGCTCACATCCGTTATTTCAACAAAATCACCTCAACGATGAGATTCTCGGACGTCCCGAGCACGTCAATTAAGCTTATGCTTTTCCCATTTTCTCTCGAAGGTTCAGCCCGGATTTGGCTAGAGAAAGAACCTCCTCGATCAATTTTGACATGGGATGATCTTGTTTCAAAATTCATTAATCAATTCTTTCCTCCTTCAAAAACGACAAATCTTCAAAACGAAATCACGAGATTTCAACAAAGATTTGACGAATCGAACGGTAATCTTCAAAATATCTTCGTTTAAGCTCCAGAATGCGCGCCTTTTGCTAATATTCACCAAGTACTCCATAATTACTGCAATTCTCAAATACAAATGATTAAGTAACAATTCTTTGCAATAATTATACAAAATGGGTTAATTATATGGGATAAATGATGCTATAAAATAGACGTTATTTGATATCATCAAATATCCCCCCACTTGAATCTTACTTGTCCTCAAGTAGCCTTTAGAAGTTTATAAAAATGTATCCCTAAGGATAATTTGCGTTAAAGCATTTTTTTGATCGTTTACAAGTACACAACCAAACACCTCACGAAATAGAAAGATGAAAACACTCAAATCACTCAACTAATCTATGTGGTAACATGTAACTAATTCGCTCAATTGCTCGGTCGTGACGAGTATTCTATCATAAGCTTGGCAAAGATACACATCTCCACCGCTAAATCTAAGGAGTAACAAGTTTATAAAGGTAAATATGGGTTTGTATGATAAGGCTTAGGGTTGATCATTCTTTAATCTTTCACCAGAAGTACCACTCCAACAAGGCAGCTGAAGAACACATACATGGTCGTACCGACGGAATAGACATGTGTGTTCGATCACATTCTCATTTGAATTTCACCAACGGTTAGGATGAAGAATGGTATAGGGTAGGGACCTTTTAACTTTCACCAAAAGTCATAAACCAACGAGGCAGCTGAGACATGCATACATGGCCGTAATGACGGAATTGACATGCACGCTCGTACACATCCTCATTTGCGTAAAACCAGCGGCTAGTCATTAGGAAAGAGAAGTAAATTGTTGTTAAATAAAAATTATGAAACAAATAGATTAAGTCTAAAATACAAGTTGGTAGACACTTTTTTCCCGACCGTTACCATGATAAAGACACGACTATTTACAACGTCTTGATCATAGATAAAAAACAACAACCTAAGTTGGCGTTCCCGTAACGGTCAACTTCCCAATCATCCCATACTTTACATACTTTACAAGACAAGTGGCGATATCTTCCACTTTATACAATACTCTACATCGTCGATTTGTATCAACGAATAATCGATCCTTCATGTAATTCCTTCGGTATTTGCGAAACGATTATCTTTAAACTTTCCTTTTCTTTTTTGTTGCGATTTTTCAAATTATTTTTGGTTTGCTGTTTCAAGAAGCTTGTTATCTGAGTTTTAAGAAGTTGTTAAGTTTTAACTAAGTCTCTAAGCTTAGATTGAGTTCAGATAAGTCATATAATCTACTTAAATTTTTAAAAAATCAGTTAATACCTTTGCTTGATATGGATTTTAATTTTTTGGATGATAAGCTTACAATGGAAGAGCTTATTGGACCCTACCAGCTTATCCTTGGATAAGCTGGAGCTTGTAGACAGCTCATTTGAGCTTATTGAGCCTTTGTTTAGCTAAGGCAGCTTGTAAGTTACTATTTCCATTTCTGTCTTAATTTTCAGCTTATAATTTTCTTAATCTGCTTATACTCTTGCTTATTTGAGCTTAATTCTGTTTCATTATGCTTATTAAGTAGATTAGATTATCTGTTTTTATATTATGTAGCTTAGATCTTATAATTTGTCACTATGTCTTTAAAAATCATAAAAATCCAAAAATAAGTAGCTTAGTTAATAGCTTATTGTTCTGCTTATTTATTAGCTTAAATTTGATCATTATGTTCAATTATAGCTTGTAGTCATCTGGTAATTGCAAATCTAGCTTTAGATTTCTTTTTCATAAGCTTAATTGGATTTAAAATGGTTAAAGGGGTGTTTGGGTCAGCAACACTAACCATAGATTACATTTTTCTTACATTCTTCTACTTATTAGCTATTTTTAGAATTTTTATAGGATTTTTATTTTTTATATTTTTAATCATTTTCTTTGTTTTAAACTTTAAAAATTCATAAAAAATACAAAAATAATCAAAAAAATAATTTTCTTTTTTCTAAAATTTTCTTTAATCAATTTTTATCTAGGAAAAATAGAATTACTTTTGTAGGGTCATTATTTTGAAAATTCACTTTTTAAAGAACGGGTTTCCGTTCCCGTTTTCGTTTTCCCTCGTTTTTAGCTTAAAATACTTTCATTTTAGAATTTCTTTAGCTTTTCACTTTTAATTAGTTATTTAGAGTTAGAAAAAGTAGAAAAATAATTTTTGGGTTTTATTTTTGGTAATTTAGGTTTTTAATGTCGCGTTTGTTTAATTTTCGTATTAGTTGTAATTGTCTAGTTGTTTAATTGTTTTCATTAATTAGTTTTAATTACTTTTTTTGTAGAATTTAGTTAATCAATCAAAAATTTATAAAAACCATTCAAATCATTGTCCAAGTGAAAGCGAGGGTATCAATTTCACAATCGTTGGGACTTAACGACCCGGGAATCATACTTCCCGGTAAATATACGTATTATATATTAATTGTGTGGAATTAACTTTTTACCTTTGTCCTCAAGGGTAATTTGGGAATTTCATATACTTTGGTATTGTTATACGTGTATACTATTTACACAATCAAACAACAAAAGGAAGGCTGATGATTCATCCAGAAACAACCATGGCCATCAACAACAACCCATTAAGAGACAGAATGTCGCCAAGGTCTACAATATGGGGGCGGGTGAAAAGAAGCCGTATGTTGGATCTTTGCCCAAGTGCACCAAGTGATATTTTCATCACAATGGCCCGTGTACTCAGAAATGCCACAAATGTAACAAGGTAGGGTACTTTGCCCGCGACTGCAGAGGTTTTGGCAACACTAATGTTGCTAATGCTCAGAGGGGCGGTTCCCAAGCGGAATGGTAGTTTTGAATATGGAGCTCCAGGATATTTCAAGAGAGATTGTCCAAAATTGAAGAATAAGGATGGGGGAAATGGGAATGCCCAAGGCTGGGTATACGCAATTGGAAATGCAAAGAAGAATGGGAATGCATCGAGGAACCCAGACTCCAATGTCATCACAAGTACGTTCCTCTTAAACAACCGTTATGCATCTATCTTATTTGACACTGGTATAAAGTTAAGTGTTTCTGTCATGTTTCAAGCTATTTCCTAGCTTATTTAGGGCTTTTCATAAAAAGTGTCTTTCATTAAAAGTGCTTATTTTCAACTTTTCTACAACTTTGTTTTTTAAAGTTTTTCTAAAAAAAAGGGAAGGTAGGAAATCGCGGGTGAGGCAAGTCTCGAACCCAACACCACACATCACTACCATCGTTCCCTGGGTCTATTTTCGTTATAACCTTACAACATCTATTACTTATATACATTTTACCCCTTTTAAGCTAATAAGCTGTTATATCTTATTACACAGCTTATTCGATAAGCTGTGTAATCTAGCTTATTTTTCCTAGGTCTCTTTTAGTCAAGCTATTATCTGTATTTTTTTTAGAATTTATATAATTAGTTTAGTATTTTTTAAACATTTATTTTATTAAAAACTTAAAACATTCATAAAAATAGAAAAACAATAAAAAAAAATATAAAACTTTTTATAAAATTTTTCTTATATATACAGTTTCTATGAAAATTAGTTTGCTCTTCGTAGGGTTAAAATGCAAATTTCAATTTTTAAAGAACGGATTTAATTTCGTTCTCGTTTTTCGGTATTTAAGCTATTTTTAATTCCGTTTTTGTTCTACTTTTCTTTTAAACTTACTTTTTAGTCAATTAAGAGTCTATGTAAAAAGAAACAATTCATTTAGTTTAAATTGGAAATTTAGGTTTTTAATTGCCATTTAAAGGGTTATCCCGTTTGCGTTTTTTAGTTTAAGTTTGATTTCCTGTTATTTGTTTTCATGCTTAATTGTTATCATTTGCTTATTTTAATTGTTTTTTTTAGATAATCAAATCAATCTTTGTTACTAATTCGAATCATTTTCCGAACAACAAACGTGGTCTCAATTTCACAAATCGTTGGGGAATAACGACCCGGGAATCATACTTCCCGGTTTATATACGTATTATTATATATATTATCGTGTGATTTTTCTAACTACCTTTGTCCTCAAGGGAAGTTTGGGAATTTCATATTATTTTATATTTTATTATTAAGTGTGTTGCTTTACTTAGCAACTAAATTTTTGGCGCCGCTGCCGGGGATTTGTGATTAAGATTCTCTCGTTTGAAGTTTGTTGATCGTGATTTGAAGACCCTTTCGTTTTCGAAAGTTTTATTTTTGTTAAAAAATCAGAAATACAAAAAAAAATTATAAAATTATAAAATATAAAAAGTAAAAATTATTTTTCTTTTCTTTAATTAGTATAATTATCATATAAAAAAATAAATAAAATAAATAAAAAAAATCAAAAAATTTAAAATTGTCCATAAAAAAAATATAAAATATACAAAGTTGGTAAAAGAACACCAACAAATAATACCTTCAATTGAGGTATTATCCATTAGTAAGTTCCCAACTCGAATCAAAGATTTAAAAACTTGCCATTTGTGTCATTACCTAGAACGGCTCACCTTAAAAAGTAAAGATTTTTAAGAAGCTAAGACCGTGAAGTTAGTAAATTATTTGGTTTAAGTTGTCGCCTCGATATCCGTGTAAAATAGATAGTTAAAAAAATTTATATTAAATTTTCTTTATTCTATTTTTGTGCAGCGCAACGTCGTTCTCAAACTCCGCAACTGTAACCATCAACAACAAGCCCCACCGACTGTATAGAACCTTTAATTTAGAAGAACCTTTTTGATAATCCACTCCTAGTTCAGATGGCCGATTAACCGGACTAAGGCGGAATGCTCCAAGCACACCACCGAGGGTGTACAAGGATTCATCGTAATTCCCGAAATCAACACTAATTTGGAGTTAAAGCAGGTTTGATCAATCTTGTTCAAAACAAGCAGTTTTTTCGGCACATGATAAAGAGATCCACATGCTTCACATAACCTTTATTTCAACAAGATCACCTCAACGATGAGATTCCCAGACGTCCCGAGCACGTCAATTAAGCTTATGCTTTTCCCATTTTCTCTCGAAGGTTCAGCCCGGATTTGGACTACAGAATGAACCTCCTCGATCAATTTTGACAAGGATGATCCTTGTTTTCAAAATTCATTTAATCAATATTTCCTCCTTCAAAAACGACAAATCTTCGAAACGAAATTACGAGATTTCAACAAAGATTTGATGAGTCGTTTTACGAGGCTTGAGATCGATTTAATGATCTTCTTCGAGCAATGGCCCACATCACGGATTTCGAATTACATCAACTAGATACGTTTTACAATGCTTAAATGTTAATGTATCAAAATCGTTGAATTTTCGCTGGCGGGTTTGAAACTTTTTTGGATAAGATGCCTGCGTTGAATGCTTGAAAATTATCGAGAGTAAATCCAAAGTTCGTGATCAAACGAAAACAAGGGCAGTCGTTACTAAGTGGAGTTCGAATTCATCTACCCGCTGGAATTTAACCTGATGTTGTTTGCTCTTACAAAACCGAAAGTTTCTGAACTTAAGAATATGATGAAGACTATGCTTATCGACAAGCAAAAAGCCCAAGCTCCTGTGCCCGTAAAAGTGGTCGAGCAGAGTTGTGTAACTTGTGGAGGTGCTCATTCTTATAGAAATTGTCCAGCTACCGATGGCAATGTTATCGAGGCAACAATTCAAGAGTACGTTTCACACGCTGCTGCAGCCACAGTCAATCAAAGGAAATACAAATTCTTAGACCTCCGATTGTTGGCAAACAAAATCAAATCTGACCACCTGGTTTTCCTCCGATTCCAAACAATAAAAATCGTTCTATCAGATCAAGGAGACTAATTTCAACCAAAATCAGAGGAACCAATTTCAACAAAACCATGGAAATAAACTTTCTTTCTACCAGACAAGTTTATCAACCTCCGACTAGTCAACCACCAGTTTACCAAGCTCACCCTTATCAAGCTCCCGCTTCGCAAATGCAAGGTGTTTCAAAAACCAATTTTAAGAATTATGTCATGGCTAATGATGCAATATTAAGGAATACGCAAAATCAAGGCCAAGGTTTACAAAACCAGATGACAAATTTAACGGAAATGCTTTCTAAGTTCGTAAATTCCAATACCGCTTCGTCTTCGAGTTCAGGTTCTCTTCCAAGTAACACCGTTACTAACCCGAAGGAAGACTTGAAGGGTATTACTACCCGAAGCGGTGTTGCTTATCAAGGACCTATGATTCCTACTACTTCTTCTCCTAGAGTAGTGGAACCGAGGTGACAAAGGACACAGTTTTTCCTACTAATAACGGAATTACCGAAGACACGACAAACCTCCGTTGTCCCGTTGAAAAAACCAAAATCCATTATCCGAGCCAGTTGTTCTGATACCCGTTAGTGCCCGATGCTAAACCGAAACCGATCAAAATTCTATCCCCTTCAAGGAGAAATGAATAAGCGCCGTGGAAAATGCCTAACAGAACAAAAAGAGAAATTCTACGAAATCTTTAAAGATATGAGTTTCGAAATTAGCTTCGTGGATGCTTTGACTCAAATGCCCAAATTTGCTTCAACTCTTAAAGCCTTAATTAGAAATAAAGAAAAACTTAATGAGATGGCTAGAACCCCTTTGAACGAACATTGCTCGGCGGTCAAACTTAACAAGTAACCCTAAAAACGTGTTACCCCTGGCAGATTCCTTTATTCCATGTGAAAATTTCCTAGAATGGATGAGTGTTTACCTTGAGCCGATCTTGGGCGCAAGCAAAAATCTCATTGCATTTTTCCGTGTGGAAAAAGCTCAACCTTCAAACCTGACTCCAACGTGCATGACACTAGAACTAGCGGACCGTTCGATCTTACGACCGATCAGTATTGCTAAAGATGTGAACGTTTAAGTTGGTGTATTCTAGTTTCCAGCCGACTTCGTGGTCGTAGATTTTGAACCAGACCCTCGAGTACCTCTAATTCTTGGGAGGTGTTTCCTTAAGACCGGTCGTGCTTTGATAGGACGTGGTAACGAATGTGAAATAACCCTTTGAGTGGTCAACTGAGGCCTATTACTTACAATCTTGATCAAACTTCGAGATCTTATTAATATTATAATGATATGACAGACGAATCGAATCGACGTTGTTGAATTACTTGTGGGGAGTATTCTCAGAAGTTCTCGGATTTCAAGACTGATTGCGAGTGGCCAATCCACTTCCGGATATGACCCCGATAGTTTCCAAATTCTCCTCCGAATCTCACTCCCTTTCGGGGATAGTGATTTTCTACTTTAGAAGAAGCTGATGCTTTTCTTGGCACTAGCCCGACGCATCCAACTCACCGGAAGTTGATAATCCATTATGACCCAGAGGGGGACATTCTTATTCCGAAGCACTCCTTAATATGATCCTACCCTCCTCTGAACCAAGGTAATTTTTGCCGAAATTAGAAAGGAACATCAAACATGTAAGCTAAAAACTGCCAAATCTTCAATTTGATGAACATCCCCCCCCCCCGAGGTTCGAACTTAAGGACTTATCACCTCATCTCGAATATGCATTTTTGAAATACAATAACAAGTTGCCAGTCATAATTGCCAAAAATTTGAGTGTCGATGAAAAGACCGCTCTCATAAAGGATCTAAAGTCCTGAAAGCAAGCCATTGCTTGGAAACTCTCCGACATAAAGGGTATTAACCCGGAATTTTGTTCTCATAAAATTCTGATGGAAGAGGACTACGAACCAGCGGTCCAACATCAGAGAAGGGTTAATCCAAAGATCCATGATGTCATTAAGAAAGAGGTTAAAAAACTTCTTGACGCTGGATTGATCTACCCAATCTCGGATAGTCCTTGGGTAAGCCCAGTGCACTGTGTGCCAAAGAAATGAGGGATGACCGTAGTGACCAATGATGAAAATGAATTAGTACCAACTAGACTTGTAACGGGATGGAGAGTTTGTATTGATTATCGAAAGTTGAACGAAGCTACCGGGAAAGACTACTTCCCTTTCCTCGATGGTTTCTCGGGTTACTTTCAAATACCAATCGATCCGAAAGATCAGGAGAAGACCACATTCACCTGCCCATACGGAACGTTTGCTTACCGCGCATGCCATCAGCTTAATGTAATTCACCAGGCACGTTTCAGAGGTGTATGATGGCTATCTTCCATGATATGATTGAAAAGAATATGGAAGTTTTCATGGATGACTTTTTAGTTTTCGGAAATTCTTTCTCTACGTGCCTTTCCAATTTAGAAAAGATGCTTAAACGGTGTGAAGACACTAATTTGGCTCTAAATTGGGAAAAAAGCCATTTTATGGTGAAAGAAGGCATCGTTCTTGGACACAAAATTTCAAAGAAAGGAATAGAAGTCGACAAAGCCAAAATAGACGTCATTGCTAAATTACCTCACCCAACTACCGTCAAGGGTATTAGGAGTTTTCTCGGACATGCAGGTTTTTACCGTAGATTCATCAAGGACTTTTCAAAAATTTCTCGACCCATGACTCATCTCCTTGAGAAAAACACTCCTTCATTTCTCCGGGAATGGCATTCAAGCTTTTCAGACCTAACGAAGAAATTAACCGAAGCTCCCAATTCAGATTGCCCCCGACAAGTACCCACCATTGAGCTTATGTGCGATGCATGCGACTAACCATAGTGGCTTTCTGGGGCAAACGAATTGAGAAACGAGTTTATGCCTATACATTAATGCAAGCAAAACAATGAACCGAGGCAGAATTAAAACTACACCACACGGAAAGGAAATGTTTAGATTTTGTGGTGTACGCATTCGAAAAATTCTGGTCATACCTCATCATGAATAAAAGCATAGAGTATACGGATCATTCCGCCCTTAAGTACCTATTTGCTAAAAAAGATGCCAAGGCGCAATTGCTCCGGTGGGTTCTCCTCCTTTAAGAGTTCAATTTTAAAGTAATTGATACGAAGGGAGCCGAGAACTACGCGGCCGATCATCTTTCCCGATTAGAAAACCCGTATGAAAATGTTCTCGATCCAAAGGAAATAAACAAAAATTTTCCTCTCGAGACACTTAATACTGAGTGACTTCTCGAATAACCCAATACCACGTGTTTGCCCGATTATGCAAATTAACCACCCGGGAATATCAATGTCAAAGGAAAGTCAACTCAGCAAAAAAACAAATTTTACAAAGATGACCACACACTATTTTTGGGACAACCCTTTTCTATTCAAAACCTGTGCGGATCATCGATCCGCGATGATGTTTCGGGCCAAGAAGCAGTTGAACAATCCCTCACAGCTTGCCATAGTGGACCCACCGTGGACATACTGTGCCAACTATAACAACCGCAAAAAAGGATTTTGAAACTCAAGATATTATTTGCTCCTATCTACAAGATGCTCCTGTGTTAGTCAAAAACTATGACTCATGCCAGCGTCAAGGAAAAATTTCACAACGTGATGAAATGCCACAAAATTCCATCCAAGTGTGTGAAATCTTTGATGTCTGGGGCATAGACTTCATGGGACCATTTCCGTCATCTAGAGGAAATAAGTACATACTCGTAGCCGTAGATTACCTATCAAATAGGTTTTAAAGCCAAGTCGCTGCCCCACTAACGAATGCTAGAGGGATGTAGTTAAGTTTTGAAATCTTATTTATATTTTGCCGATTCGTACAAACCGATAGCTATATAAGCGATCGTGGGACCCATTTATGTAATGACAAATTTGCTAAAGTAATGTCTAAGTATGGGGTCACTCATCGTCTTGCTACCGCTTACCACCCTCAAACGAGTGGTCAAGTGGAGGTGTCGAATCGTGGGTTAAAACGCATTTTAGAAAGGACGATTGGAGAAAACCATGCCTCATGGTCCGATAGGCTTGATGATGCTCTATGGGCATTCTGTACCGCTTATAAGACACCAATTGGTTACACCCCTTACAAGCTCGTGTATGGAAAGTCGTGTCATCTACCTTTCGAATTAGAGCATAGAGTGTATTGGGCATTAAAACATGCTAATTTCTATCTTAAAATAGCGGGCGATAACCGGAAGCTGTAACTTAATGAACTTAATGAGCTTTGTGATCAAGCATACGAGAATTCTTTTATTTATAAGGAGAGGACAAAGAAGCTTCACGCCTCAAAGATCAAAAACCGCATTTTCAATGTTGGTGATCAAGTTTTGCTTTTCAACTCTCGTCTAAAGATATTCTTGGGAAAGCTTAAAACCCGATGGTCCGGCCCTTTCACTATTACCAAAGTTTTTCCATATGACACTGCAAAATTATCTCATACCGACGGATCAAACTTTAAAGTGAATTGCCACCGACTTAAGCACTACTTCGGAGGGGACACACTAACAATGGTTGTCCCGGATCTCCAAACTTTCCCTAAGGACGAATGAATTCAGGGATCGAGTCAAGCTATGTGACTCGGTTACAAAAAACAAAGCGCTTCGTGGGAGGCACCCCATGCTTATCCATCTTCTATTTTCTTTCTTATTTTCTATTGTGATGTGAGGAGGCTTGTACTCTTCTGATTCCTGTTGTGTTTGTACTTGTGATTGTTTGCAGGATGAACCCAAATTTTCTGAAGTCTATCGTGTTCGGTGTTTTGTCCCAGTTCACTCGAGCTTCCTAGCATTTGCTTGCCATTAGTTTGGGGAAATCCGATATCCTAAAGATTATTATCGACTAACATTTATCTTGTAGCACACTTAATAAACGGCTAGAGATTTTTGTGATACTTTCTTCAGGCTTAAGTTATGCATTAGACTTTTTGAGTTCTAGTATGGGGTTTTTAAGTCTTAAGCTAGAAAACATTGAGGACAATGTTTAATTTTAGTATGGGGTAGTATATCTTTGATATGATCTTACCTACTTTTGCCCATTGTTCTCACGTACCCCGTTTTCCTACCAAAAATTTTCAAAAATATGAAAAATTTTAAAATTTTCAAAAATAAAATAAGTGTTTTTGTCACAATTTTGACTTTCTTGCTGGGTAGAATAAGAGTAAATTTTGACCTGATCGAGCGTGTTGAGCTCTAGCTTGTTCCTTAACTTTTAGGCTAAGCGTTCGTGAAAATTCGCGAAGAACGAAAAATGATAGAGTTAAGTATGAGTGGGATGCTAAACAAGGATTATTTGGAAATCTTAAGAGCTCATGTATGTAACTTGTTGCTTTTTCTCCCATAAGCTCTTAGATTAATATACGTGCTGTTTTTGGAGATTAAACTTAAATCAACAATTTTTATGTAATATATAGCAAGAATTTTAGTCTTAGTTCAATCTTATACTTGAATTTTTCAAAAAGAAGTCTTCTCTATATAAATAAAAAACTAAAAAAAATAAAAAAATAAAAATAAAAAAAATAATATAATAATAAAAAAATATAATAATAAAAGCTGTGGGTTGATAAAAGTTTACTACATCTTGCCGGCTCACAACCGATGTGGTAGTCTTCTAAAGAAAGCCCATAGTAAGAATAAAAATCCGAGACTGATAAAAGTTTGTTGCATCTTGCCGGCTCACAACCGATGTTGCAGCCTTCTAAAAGGTCGAGGGTTACAATCGCATAAATGATTAGTATTAAGTTTAATTTAATAAATTGATTTCTTTTTGTTAAATTCAAATATGCTTTTGAACTTTGACTATTCTATTTTATAAACTATGAATATTCGGGAAACCTGAGAGTTTTTGAAACCTAAGGTCCGTGAGTCCCGATACTAGTCTCTGTGGGGTGTCAAAAGCCTGGTCACTATAGAGCCCAAGGTTTGGATGTCCGAGATAACAGTCGCTACAAGGATATCTCGCCCTTCAAACTCATTAGTCTTGGATGTAACGTGAAGCATAGAATTTGACAAACGTTGATCATGGTTGAAATATTCAAATACACTGTTCACTTAAGATATAATAAATGCCGGGAGTAAAAAGTTCACAAGTTACCAATATGAGTAGTGTTATCATCTTCTCTGATATTTAGCTGTGATTTCGTTTTAAGCTTGGTTTGGATAAGTGAAAAGTCGGGGACGATGAATTTATCCTTTTTGGGGCATTCTCGGATCGAAATGCATCTTGTTCTATGATCCCTAACAGTTATGGAAATAAAGAAAGTCAAAATAATCTCAGATTACTTATAAAAAAATTAAAAAAAACTTAAAAATGGGAAAATAGGGTGTTTTATAACTTGTGATTTTTAAACTCTCTCCACAAAGATCTTTGCTACTTTTCAAAGATTTAATTTGGGAAAGTTTTGAGGTATTTGGTTTTAAAGCATAAAATATTACGTGAGGACACGCAATCGCTTAGTTTGGGGAATTTTGATATGTGTGAAAACACATATCCATTTTATATCCAAAATGACCCATAAAAGACAAAATTATGCTTAAAATATTTGTATATTGCTTGTTTTGTCTTTGTGATTGTGTAGGTACGGATATTGCAAAAATCTCAAGAAAACGGTCAAAACCGGATAAACACGGACACGAGACGGAAAAGAGCACACAAGAGCCAAGGATTTGATAGCAAGAAAGGTTAAAAGTCAACTCCAGTCAACCTTTAGTCAAACAAAGTCAACTCACTAAATGACAAAACCCAAAATACCAAATCAGTCCCTCAAAGAAAACCAAATTGCAAAAATAGTCCCTAAACCCTAACGGTGTTAACTCTTTAATTTATAAAGAGTTAACACCCGTTAACTCTTACATAAACCCACTACACACCCGTTACCTTTTTATAACCAAGCCCGAGCCCAAAACACACTCTTGGCCCAATTTTTTATATAAGCCCGAAGTCAAAATAAAATCAGGGTCAAAGAAAAGTCAAACGCCCCTTTTATAAAAAGTAAAATGCGGGAAAGGTAGTTGTTACTATTCACCTTCTTCCCCGTTTTACCTAGAGTCACAATCAAAGGGTAAAATCAAATTGAGGACGTGGCCATGAAATTCAAGTGATAAAGGACACCCTGGCAGAGTTTAACGTCATCCAAGGCTCCCATTGGTCAATACCCAAAAGGAAGGACACGCGTACAATGCAAGAAACACACCAATCATTGGGATTTTGTGCTAAATCACTTGCAAAAGAAGCACACGAGGTCTGACACACGGAATGCCACGTTGGCAATCCGTGTGCTCACCTCAATGATCTAACGGGTGAAATTAAAGATTGAAGGCCAAGTAATGATCCAAGGGAAGAGATCTAGAGGAGCGTCTAACAACCTGAAGACCTAGAAGCATCTCCTCAGGGCTATAAATAGCCCTCACATTCACACAAACGCTATCTAGTTTTTTTAAGCTTTTACATTTTTTTAGTTAAATTCTAATTTTAGTTTTTTAAATCCTTAACTTATGTAATTTTCTCTTTCAACTTAATGTAATCAGATTTTCAATTTATCTTGTAATAAGTTTTCAAGTTAATGAAATTTAGTGTTCATTTATACAATCTGTCATAAGCTCTTATAAATGTTTTTATTCACTGTTACATAAGCTCATCATAAGCTCATCTAAGTCTCTAAGCTTAGATTTGAGCTCAGTTAGTCCTTTAATCTACTTAAATATCTAAAATCAGTTAAAAAAATTATGCATTACGGATCTTAGCTTTTGGATGATAGTTAACCTGGATGGCTTATGGGACTTATCTAGTTATCCTTTTTGTGAATAAGCATAGGAGTTGTAGAAAGTCTTTGAGCATTGATAAGCCTTTGTTTAGCTAAGCCCTTGTAAGTACCTTTTTTCCTTTTTCTGTCTTAATTTTCAGCTTACTCATAATTTGTTATTGTGTTTTAATTTGCTTATTTGTGATTAATTCTGTCTATTTGTGCTTATTAAATATGTTTGATCATCTGTTTTCAAGTTTTATAGCATAGATCTTAGTTTTCTTAGTTTTGATTCCTAAAACTGTCAAAAAAAACTCAAAATAGTTGAATAACTAGTTAGCTTATTATTTTGTTTCTTGTTATTTGCTTATTGATTAATCTTATTAAGGTTGTTATAAGTTGTTTAACATTAGTCATCTGAGCATTAATCATTAAATTCAATTTTATAGCTTAATATGACTTTAAGAAATTATGGGGGTGTTTGAGTCAAGCAGTTCTAACTAATGTTAGAACTGCTTGAGGCCATTTGGTCTTTTAAATTTCACTTTAAAACTCAAAATTAAGTTTATAAAAGTAGGATTTGAGAGCTTTGATAGGTTTAATCAAATTTTCTAAAGTTTGTTAGTTTGTAGTTTAAATCTGGTAGTTTAGATAGCATTTTAAAGCTTAAATCTGTTCTAGTTATTTTTATTGCATCTATTGTTCTTAGTTTGTTGTTTTAAATGTGTGGTAACCAAACCTTTTGCAGCATTGATTTTAATTGAGACACTTAGTGTACTGCTTCCAGTGGTAAATTAGCTAGACTCAACCAGATTCAATCTAAAAAATCTCAGTAGGTTAATAAGAGTTTTTTAGGATTTTGATTTTCTTAGCACTACTAGTTTATAGGTTATTTTAGATAGATTAGGGCTTAATTTAGTATAAAAAGTTAATTTGCTTATCTGTTTTTAAGATAAAAAAGTTGTTATTTGTCTTTTCATAAAACAAAAATATTGCATTCTGTCTTCACACCCTTTTTCATTCAGCATTTCCTTTAGCATTTGATTTTGCAAATAAGATTCTAAAAGTTGTTTTAAAGTAGTTTAAAGTTTCAAGGTTTCTAAGTTATAAGTCAAATAAGCTATTAAGGTTCCATTTAATACTTAAATTAGCTCAAAGGTTTTGCACTATGCTGTTTGGTTCTCAATTTTCTTGTATAGTGCTTTATTTGATTTTCTAGCTTTTGGTCCTGTTACTTTGCTTATATCTTGAATTAGTTTAGCTTATTAGGGTCTTAGTTATTAGTAGCTTATGCTTATTTGGGTTGTTTTAGCTTATCTTAGAATTTGTAGCTTATAAAGTTTTCTAAAAAATCAAAAATAAAGTTAAGTAGCTCTGTCAAGTTTTAAGCTGTTTTACAGCTTATTTAGTGCTTTTCATAAAAAGTTTCTTTTATTAAAAGTGTTTATTTTCATCTTTTCTACAACTTTGTTTTTATAAGTTTTCAAAAATAAAAAAAAGGGGAAGATGGAAATCGGGGGTGAGCAAGGCTCGAACCCCCGACCTCAACATCCTCAACCCTTATAAACACCTCACTACCAACGTGCCCTGGGGTCTTTTTCGTTATAGATTCACAACATCTATTACTTATATACGTTTTTCCCATTTTAGCTCAATAAGCTGTTTTAGCTTATTACACAGCTTATTCGATAAGCTGTGTAACCAAGCTTATTTTTCCTAAGTTCTTATTAGTTCAAGCTATTTTCTGTAATTTTTTCAGAATTTTTATAATTAGTTTAGTATTTTTAAACATTTATTTTTATTAAAAACTTTGAAAAATCATAAAAAATAGAAAAATAATCAAAAAAATATAATTCTTTTTTAGAAAATTTTCTTTTATCATAAAGTTTCTAGGAAAATTAGTTTTGTTTCCGTAGGGTTAAAATTGCAAAATTTTGATTTTTAAAGAACGGGATTCGTTCCCGTTCACGTTTTTCGTGTTTTTAAGCTCATTTCAACTCCGTTTTTGTTCTAGTTTTCTTTAAACTACTTTTTAGTCAAATTTAGTGTATATTCAAAATGTGGAATAATTTCATTTATAGGTTTAATTTAGGAATGTTATGGTTTTTATTCGCGTTTAGGGTTCCCGTTTTCGTTTTTAGTTTATAAGTTGATTTTTCGTTATTTTGTTTTCGTGCTTAATTGTTATTCATTTGGCTTATTTTATTGTTTTTAATCCATAGGAAATAGATTATCAAATCAATCTTTCGTTACCAATTCAAATTCATTGTCGTAACAACAAAGTGGTCTCAAGTTTATAAATCATTGGTAGGAATACGACCACGGGAATCTTACTTCCAGTGTTATATACGTATAATATATATTTTTGTGAAGATTTTGCTTTCTCCTTTGTCCTCAAGGGTTGTTAAGTTTGGTAATTTTTATCATATTATATTTATTATTAGTGTATATGATGGCTTCAATCAATTTTTGGCGCCGTTGACGGGATTTGTGATTATGATTCTTTCGTTATAGAAGTTTGTCGATTCAGTGATTTGGAAGAACTTTTCATTTTCGAAATCTGGTTAACGCCTTTTATAAAATTAAAAAAATATATAAAAAAAGTAAAAAGTAAAAAAATATTTTTCTTTTCTTTTATTAGTATAATTATCATAAAAAAATATATAAAAAATAAAAAAATAAAAAATATAAAAAAATAAAATAAACAAAGTTGGTAAAAAAACACCAACAAATAATACCTTCAATTGAGGTATTATTCCATAATAAGTTTCCCGACTCGAATAAAAGATTCAAAAAAAACTTGCCCTTTGTGTCACTTTGCGTTTAGGCATCACCTTTGAAAATTAAATACTTTTAATGAGCTACCGTGAAGCTTGTTGATTAATTGGTTTAAGTTATCCGATCTCGTTTTGTCCTTTAATAAAATATATTGTTAAAAAAAAACTAAAAACCCACAAATAATTTTCTTTTTTGTCTTATCCATTTAATTCTTTCTTAACCTTCTAAATTGTTTAATTCTCTACTGGCGGTCACTCGATTATCGTTGAATCCTTTTTTACGATTAAGATGGTGTTCGTCTTGTTGGATCGTTCATTTAATAAAGAATATTTTTGTACAACGACTCATTCTCAGCATCTCCTCGGGATTGTTCTCTGTGAAGTGTGTGGAAACCGGTGAAGGTCCAAATTGGCAAGATGTGCTCTATGGCGAAAGAAATAAAGGAAGTTGGTTTTACAATATGTCATGAAATGGTATTTACAAGACCTTCTAAACACTTCGAGTCATCGATGTGTTACCATACGTTGTTAATGGGGGGTTCCTCGTAGAGCCATCGTTCGTCAAACAGGACCCCAGGTAAAAATTCCTCGCAAAGTCTTTACATATTAAACCACAATTCGTTGTTTCAGTGTGGTGATTCGTTAGATGGAATCTTTTGTCAACAATGCACTTGTAAGTCTTGTGGGAAAGGTGCTCATATTGGTTATAATTGTCCACCGAAAGCTCCGATTATCTCTAATCCGGAACCATGCAATCAAACCATTGATGAGCTCCCACAAACTTTACCAAGTTTTGATCCAACGTACTATTCTGAAAAAGAAAATTCATTACCTTACATTTCAGAACCTAATTTTGTTGATGATTCCCCTAACGTTTTCAACCCACCTCCACAACCTCCTATGGATTCTTGTGAATTTTGCATATCTTGGGCGGAAACGATGCTCGTTATGGTCCTATTTGTACACCTTAAAGTTCGTTTATTATCCGGAAAACCATTTTTAAATCAAGACTTTAATTTCCCCCTTCCCCCCCCCCCCCCCCTTTTCCCCCCCCCCTTTTCCCCCCCCCCCCCCCCCCCCCCCCCCTCCCCCCTTTCTTTTTCCCCCCTTTTTTCCCCCCTCTCGCAAGATTTTTCATGATTTTCTAACTACATATCTTTGTTGTGAAAATTGCGGGGGGTCTACTCTCGAGACGTTTCAATGTCAACCGTTATGAAATGAATGAAGACTAATTTCGTGAGCAAATTCTTGCTTATGATTCTATTCTTCTGCTTGACCAAACTCAACCCCCACAATATACCGTCAATCATCCAATCTTCAATGTTCAAAATGACCTTTTTAATTCTCAAAATAAGCTTATGGGGAAAATGACATCCATATGTGATATGGTTGGTCAAATTATGCAAAAGAAGGAAGAAGAAAGGCGAATTGCGGAAGATCAAGCGGCTAAAGATCGATATTAGAAGATTCCCATTTGCTATGATGATGACGAGGACTATACCATTACAATCACACCGTTTTATATCCGAGGGGAACCCGTTTTTTGACTCTCTCTTAATTGGAGATGAGCATCTCGACACTATTCCGGTTACGGAATAAGACAAAGTAATAAAGTCTAGTGTTGAGGAGCTTGTCCTGATCCCAAGTGAGTCCGAGGGTATTTCCGACGGTGTGTGTGATGTGCCTCTTTGTGATAACCCTACCCCTCTTAAAGCTTTCAAAGATCACTCTGAGATTGTCGTCAATTCCAACAATGATGATACTTCAAGTGATGACGATGATTTTGAGGACATCGAGTACGTTGAAGCATCACCTCCTGATTTGGAGATCGTTAGCTTAGAGGAGGTGAATAAAGATCAAGAAGAGAAAGAGTATGACTTAGAAGATATTTTTCAAATCCAAGACATTATTCTTCGAGAAAAATTAGTGAATATCAATCGTCTTATTGCTAATATCGAAGCTTTGAATGACAATCCCTCTCCTGATCATGTGCTCAAGTCTCCTTCCTTTAGCCTCGATCTCCAATTACGGGATAGTGATCGTTCTTTGTGGAATTTGATACTTCTTTCCACTCTTTTTGGATTTCAACTCTTTGGCCGGAATTCGGAGACTTTTAGCGATCATACAGAGAGCAGAGAAGTTAGTGTACCACTACTCATGCTTAAATCACTCTCTCCTGAGTATGATTGTTTCTCTTTTTGAAGATGAGCCGATAGGGAAGGCAACTTTGATTAAGCATTTTTATTCTGATAATTCAAATGATCCTCTTTTGGAATTTCCCGAGTTTGAATCATTTCATTTTAATCCGTCATTTCCTCGTCCTTCTCCAGAATCACCGGATGATGAGATTAGCTTAATTGTTGAGACCGATGCACCCGTGATAAACAATTTTGATGAGCTTAATGAAGATGAATGTTTTGACCCAGGGGGAGATGAGATTGATGTTGAAGATGAAGATTCCTTCACATTTATCATTCGGACTTTTCTTCCATATCTCACTTACCCTGAGGTTTCTCCCTTACTTTCCTCCACCAAAAATGAGGACACCATTTTGACCCCGACATCTCCACTTAGAGCCGATGGCATCTCATCGGGATGGAACTTTCATATAATTAAATGTTTATCCAAACATTAATGAAAGCCCGATTAAGATTTTCTCTTCCATTTACTCTCTCCAAGGACAAATAAATTCGGGGATCGAGTCAAGCTATGTGACTCGGTTACCAAAAATAAAGCGCTTCGTGGGAGGCACCCCATGCTTATCCATTTTCTATTTTTATTTTTTTCTATTGTTGATGTGAGAGGGCTTGTACGCTTCCATTTTCCTGTTGTTGTTGTACTTGTGATTTTGCATGATTGACCCTAAATTTTCTGCAAGACTCTCGTGTTCGGTGTTTTTGTCCCGGTCCATCGAGCTTTCTAGCCCTTTGCTGGCCATTAGTTTGGGGAAATCCGAAATCTCTAAAAGATTAATTATCGACTAATATTTATCTTTTAGCACACTTTGATAACAGCTTAAAGATTTTTGCTGATACTTTCTTCATGTTTTGGGTTATGCAATTCGAACCTTTTTGAGTTCTACTATGGGTTTTTTTTTAAGTCTCGCAGGCTAGGAAACCTTGAGGACAATGTTTTAATTTTAGTATGGGGTAGTATATCTTGTGATATGATCTTGCCTATCTTTACCGTCGTTCTCAACTACTCGCTTTTTCTACCAAATTTTTAAAAAATATGAAAAAAAAATTCATTTTCAAAAATAAAATAAGTGTTTTTGTCATAATTTTGATTTCCATGGGGGTAGATAGAATAAGACGTAACATTTTGACCTGGTCGAGCGTGTTGAGCTCTAGCTTGTTCCTTAACTTTTAGGCTAAGCGTTCGCGAAAAATTCACGCGAAGAACGAAAAATGATAAAGTTAATTATGAATTGGATGCTCAACAAGGATTAGTTGAAAATCTTACGAAGCTCGATGTATGTAATTGTGTGCTTTTTCTCCCATAAGCTCCTAATCAGGACTAATATACGTGCTGTATTTGGAGATTAAACTTAATAATCAAACAATTTTTTATGTAATATATAGCAAAAATTTTAGTCTTAGTTCAAACTTATACTTGAATTTTTCAAAAAGAAGTTTTCTCTATAAAAAAAGAAGCTTTATACTATTGGGGTGAGAAACATTGTTTGCTTTTAAATTGGACACAAGTTCTTTACGTGAGTTTTACTTGTTTATGTGTTGCCTAAGTAGCTTACAAACCTACTACTGCCCAACTTATCATGAACTGTTAGTTTCTCGACCGGAGGACCGGTTGAGGGAGCGCGAGTGAATAGATAGATCTATTGGGACTAATTATCCCTATCCGCTTTGGTTCCACTTAACGAAGAACAAACGGATATATGTCATGTCGATCATACTTTATGGTGGTCTTTGGTTTGGGCCACCAACTTAGGGCAGGAATACTTTGCAACAGGATGTAACATGCCCTGTTGACTTAATTAGCTTCGGTGTCATGAGCTTAGTGCAACAATAAATACTTTTTATGTGATGCTGTATTTGTTATAGTAGTCACATACGTTTTGAAATCTTGTGGTCCACTCTTGTACAAACTTAAACCTATGAATTCACCAACATTATGTTGACGTTTTAAACATGTTTTCTCAGGTGCTTAGCTTGGATTGATTCTTGATGCTATGTGGAGTCTATGTGCTATGTGACTTCGCCAATTTCAAGACTTATCTATTATTTACTCGTTGTCATTATTAAAACTTTGTTATGCTTCCGCTACTTTTAACTTAATCATTATGGGCTGTAAAACTTAAATCTATTTTATTTTATGCAACGAGTAAACTTTTTCAAACGTCCATGATTAGTGGTCGTTCTTTATTGCTTTGTGATCGGATTGTTATGACGTCACGCCCTCGGACACGTATTCCGTCTAGGCCCAGTTTGGGGGTGTGACATATATATACTAAAAATGGGAAAATGGGGTGTTTTATAACTTGTGATTTCTAAACTCTCTCCACAAAAGTCTTTGCTACTTTTCAAAGATTTAGTTTGGGGAAGTTTTGAGGTATTTGGTTTTAAAGCATATAATATTACATGAGGACACACAATCGCTTAGTTTGGGGAATTTTGATATGTGTGAAAACACATATCCTTTTTATATCAAAAATGACCCATAAAAGATAAAATTGTGCTTAAAATGCTTGTATATTGCTTGTTTTGTCTTTGTGATTGTGTAGGTATGGATATAGCAAAAAATCACAAGAAAACGGTCAAAGCCGGACAAACACGGACACGAGACGATAAAGAGTATACAAGAGCCGGGGATTTGATTGCTGAAAGGTCAAAAGTTAACTCCAGTCACCCCTTAGTCAACCAAAGTCAACTCACTAAATGACAAAACCTAAAAATTCCCAAAACAGCCCCTCATTGTTAAACATATTTCACAAATAACCCTTAAAGCCCTAACGGTGTTAACTTTCTATTATAAAGAGTTAACACTCGTTATCTTTTATTTAACCCAATAACCGAGCCCAAACCAAATAAATAAACCCATGGCCCATTATCTTTTGCCCAGGTCAAAGCCCAAACCTCTCCAGTCAAACTCCCACCCTCAGTCAAAAAGAAAAAAATGGCGGGTATATCCATTTACTATTCGTTCATCGTCTTCGCAAATTACCCGCTTCTTAACATGGGGTAAATCAAAATTGAGGACGTGGCTATGCAATTCAAGTGACAAGGTCCAAGCAGGCACAAGAATACGTCATTGAGAGCTTTGATTGGATGAAACCCAAAAGGAGCAACACGTGGGACTGACAAGAAACACACCAAGGACAAATATTTTGCACTAAATCAAGTGCAAAAGAAGCACACAAGGTCTGACACACGGAATGCCACGTTGGCAATCCGTGTGCTCACTTACTTAATCCAACGGTCATAAGGATGGATCCAATGATGGGTAAAGAATCAAGGGACGAGATTACAAGGAGCGTGTAACAGACTCAAGGCCTAGAAGCTTCATCTCAACTCTATAAAAGCGGACTTCATCACACACATCATGGAGTTAGCTAGTTTTTCATTTTTTTAGCTTATTAGATTTTAGCTTTTGTATTGTCCTTTAAAAATGTTTTAAGCTTAATGTTTGCTTAATGTAATCTTCTTTTCAGTATTGTAATCAACTTTCCATTAATAGAATTCGAGTTTACTCTTACTTTTCTCAAGTTCTCTTTTATATAAAACTTTACTAAATAAGCTGTTATTGTTCTTAAGCCTCTAATAAGCTGATCATAAGCTCTTCTCAAGTCTCTAAGCTTGGAATTGAGCTAAATTTAATCATTAATCTATTTAAACCTTTAAAATTAGCTAAATACCTATGCTATATGGATCTAGAGCTTTTGGATGATAAGCTTAACCTGGAAGAGCTTATGGGACTTAACTAGCTTATCCTTGTGATAAGCTAGAGCTTGTAGACAGCTCTTTGAGCAATTTGAGCCTTTATTAAGCTAAGGTAATTGTAAGTTTTTTTCCTTTTCTGTCTAAAGTTTTCCTAGCTTATAAATTGCTTAAACAGCTTATTTGTTGCTTAATAGTGCTTATTATTGTGTTGTTATGTTAATTGAGTGCTTTTGATTATCTGTTTTTGTAATCCATAGAGTAGATCTTAGTTTTCTTCATTTTGTCTTAAAAATCTTAAAATCCAAAAAATAATAATTAGCATAGTTAGTAGCTTATAGATTCTGTCTTATTTTCTTGTTGATTAATGCTAAATAAGATTGTTAAAAGTTGTTAGTCATCTGGTATTTGATTTTTGAATGCTAAATCTCTTCTTCATAAGCTAGAATGAGTTTGAAGGTTTTTAAAGGAGTGTTTGGCATAGCAGTTTTAACCATAAGGTAAAACAGCTAGTGGCCATTTGGTCTTGTGATTTTGATTTAATTCTCATTTAAGTTTGTTTAAGCTAAATTTCATAAGTTAGAATAGGTTAATAAAGGATTTCATAAGGTTAGGTTAGTGCAAGTTATAATTTGTTAAGGATATTTGCAATAATTAGCTTAATTCAGTCCTAGATTGGGGAATTGCTTCCATTAACTTTAGTTGTATGTTTCTAGTATGTTAGAATCATTTTCTCAAGTCTGCATTAGATAGCTTTCAAGTTTGGTTCAAATTGGTGCAAACTGCACCAGGGTAAACATAAGTGAGAAGTATTTTTTTTAAAGTCAAATTTTCAGATAGTATAAGTAACATTTAGGTTTTTATTTTTGGTTTACTAATAGATCTTGGGTAGTAGTTCACCTGTTTCAAGTTAATTTTCATTAAAAAGTTCTTTAGATTATCTGATTTTGCTCTTAAAAATAGCATTTCTTCTTTTAATATTCAAAAAAAAGGAAAAGTAAGAACTCACTGACTAAGGAGTTTGTTTTCTAAAAGCTCTCATTGTTCAAAATTTTTGTTGAAAGCTTTTCCTTGTAGCATTTAAGCCAGGCTTTCATAAAAAGTAAGTTTCAGTTCTTGAGGAGTTTATTTGATTGCTTAAAAATAAGTTCAAAATAGGGTGTAAGGGCTGTTTGGTTTAAAGCTTTCATAAGAGCTTTTTGAGAATTTTCAACTTATGACTTGTTTTTCTTTGCTTATTTTCTATTTAAACTAGCTTATTAGGTTAGGATTAGTATAAAAGTACTTTTTGTTCTTAGGTTTTAGCTTATTTTAGCTTTTTGAGTTCTAAAATTTTGAAATGGCCAAAAAAAATAGTTTTAGTTGTTTTTCTGTCTTTTAAGCCATTTTCCAGCTTATTTCTTGAGTTTCAATAATAGTAGCTTTTATTAAAATTACTTATTTTTAACTTTTCTATAACTTTGTTTTTTCTTTTTAAAAAAATAAAAAAAATTGCAAAAAGCAAGGCCTGGGACTCGAACCCACGACCTTGCCTTCACACACACACTCACTTACTATTGTGCTTCAATAGCTCATTTGTCATCTCTTCTTTCCATTTTCCTTTAACGACCTTGCCTTCACACACACACTCACTTACTAGGACTTTTTCCCAGCTTATTAGATTCTGCTTTTATTTTTCTTAAATTCCTTGCATCATTTATGTTAAAACCTTGATTGTAGGCTTCATAGATCGTTTTGCCCATCTAGGATATCATAACATTGATCACGCAGCGGAATA